>KL267538.1:0-22627 GCA_000699545.1 Podiceps cristatus
CCCCGGGGGAGCTGACCCTAACCCGCTTGGGGGGCTCGTGGGGTAGTACCTTGCACCGCTGCGTGGCCAGGGATGCCTCTTCAGTTACACTTCTTTCACCCCCCGCTGATTTTGCGAACGAGCAACCACCAGCTCAGCACTTGTGCGATTTTCTCCCCTCCCTCTTCTGGTCCTGCAGCAATAAGCCTCGTGAAGAGAGTTGCTGTATGTGGTGCTGTGCCCGGTGTTGGACAGACCTCACCCGCTGCTGGAGCGCTTTGCTGCTACAGCTCCTTACCTCAGGGTCACTTGCCTGGACCATATTAGTTTGACTCAAGTTTAAACCATTCTTTCTTCACAGCTCCATTCACAAGTCCACTTGAAGTGTCTTCCCGCAGCTTTTCCACTCGCAACATCTTTGCCCCGTGAATTACAGTGTTGCTCTTGCTTCCATGCTGCTCTTTATACCAAGAAGAGTCCATGCAACAGTTGCCTTACTTTGCCACTTCTCCCTCCTTTACACCTACAAGAAGTCAGATCACTAATGAGAACTAAGTTTAACAATAGTTAAAGAAAGATCCTTTTATGTATTTACTAACAAGAAAAATGTTTAAAATATCTGCATGTTCTCACTGAGATTAGCTTTGCCTTTACTCACAGAAGTGGTACATACTCATTGTATATATGTCTAGTTCCATCCTAAGCTCTTAGTGCAGTATCACTGTAAATCTCACAGACTGACCTCTTGATCCTTCTGGAAGCTGTCACTGCTACTGACCTGTGTCTCAGTGAGTAAACAGATAAAGTGGTTATCAGAAATGACTGATTTCTTCCACATTATTTCAAGAAGGACCAGGAGAAACAATGTTCTCAGCATACGTGATCTATGACTTAGACTCTCATAAAGCACATAACGAAACTGGGCATGCCTTTTTAGAAGTGGTCTACGCTTAGACAAGTACAGATATTTCAGTGGAGGATATGATTTAACAGTAGAGTTGTTTTTAAACAGTTTTTACAAACGCTAACTCAGCAAGGGAGTAAGCTTAACTCGTAGCGATTTCACTGTGTGCGCCTTGGAGAGGTGACACGGGCACGTTAAGCTACAGCCACGGTCAGTAACCTTTTAAATGGAGGTGACTAAAGCATCCCTCTGAGGACCAAAGCCCACACTGTGGGGTGAGCATTGTGCAGCAGAACATCAGAGATGCGGTTCCTTGGGGGCCTTGTGGGACAGTTTCATAACTTCCAGCATTTCCTAATCTTGTAATTTCAGGTACCATACTGGGAGGTAGAGGAGAGAGAAGATTTCCAAAACAGTTTGCTTTCTTCTTTTTATTGTGGTTTAATAATTAGATATACTGATAAAAAATAGTTTTGGGCAACCTCTGCAGTGAGGATTACAAATTGTGTCACTTCCTAGCAAGTAAGTGGCTTTTAGGAAGATGATGTTTAATGAAAAGCTATTTTTAATTGCTCTCTGGGAGAAAACAGGAACATACAGTCTGCTGCTCTAACCAGAGTGCGTGCTGCTGCATTTTTAAGTTATTTTACCTTGCTTAGGCAGGGTGGCAGCACATTGGTTGTCCCAATGTCCATCGCTGGGACTGGAATCCCAGGGTTAGACAGCAGTAATGCAAAGCTACTCTCATCTTCTTCCAGCAAACAAAAAGAAACTAGCTAGTATAGAAAAAAGCCCTGCAAACTCAACTACCTGCAGCCTCAGTGGAGGAGCAACTGCATGGTCTGCTCTCAGTTTGAGGTCATGGAACGTATGTATCATCAGCCCATAATCGTATCATGATTTGGGAGCGCACCTGCCCTTATGACAGATTCCATGACGGGGCCATCCCTTCTCCCTGTCCTCCCACACCAGATCACAAGGAAAGAATCACACGTTGCCCACCCCTGCGCAGTACCACAACTCACCTGGCTTTGGAGAAGCCTGAGGTAATCCTGGGGCAGCATCCAGGGACTGCAGTATGGAGTGGAGAGGGGCTAAGAAGGAGGGGAGCGGAGCTGCAGTCCTCTCAACCTTCTCCCGGCTGTTTGTGATGGGCCTGTCATTTTCAGAGAACATAGAAGATAGTTACAGATCCTCACAATGTAAATGTTTCTGTTCTTTATAGAGGCCACGGCCAGAGTTATCAGCATACAGTTGTACTCAGGTCAGGTGTAGAGGAGAAGCCTTCCTCTTTCAGCCACTTTGTAGCAATGATTTCCTTGCCCCAACTTGGTTTCATCACCAGACCTCTTTGCAGACAAGTAGCTTAAATCTCTGTAACAGCAGGTTGCATGTACCTGTTGCACATGCCCTCTAGCTTCTTTATTATGAGGTGGGAAACTAATTCCCACACTAATTTAGGTGTAACCCACCTAAATTAAAGGGAGAAGGTAACTTTCAGGCATTGCACACTTGTGCATGTAAATTCCTTTGCATTTTGTGTCTGTTTGTTAACATGCTCCTTGATTTTTTTGCTGTATTCAAGAATTAACTATTTAAAATAAAGGCACTAAGGTTTTTCAGACTGATCAATGTACATTAGCTCCGCTACAGAATTTAGAATGATCCTGAGCCATTTACAGGTAATTATCAGTATAAAAGGTGAGGTCCATTTCCGTACAATAGCTTCTGACCTGTACCTCTGGGAGCTTGTAGGCAGGACTATTTCTTTGTTTCCCTTTCAACTGGGAAGCAGAGCAAAATAGTGCACATGGATGCAATGGACCTATAAAAAGAGTATAAGTGAAAAGAGGCATGAAACGTTTTCTGGTAAACAGTCCTGACTTCTTTCATGTTAAAAATACCAAGAGCTACTAGCAGAATCATGTATTAATACATTTAACAATAGAAAGAAATATCAGCTAAGCCAATTAAATCAAATTCATTGTGGGGCAAATTCATTGACAAATAGAGTCCATCGTGCATTGAAAGGGACCTATGGCGGTCCATTCCCTGTGAGATTTATATGAAAGAGAAAGGTTTTCCAATCAGTTAATTCATAGTTTGCTACTTCAGAAAGCAAATTCAGCATCCCTTTTTCCCCTATAGCTCAGAAATAGCACATTTGTAAATTCAGTCTGATACTGTCAGACTTGCACAAGATTGCTGGAAATTCAGCAGAAGCTGCTGCTGTCATTTGACTCTACTTACCACTTCCATAACTAAGACTCAGGAAAAGACATTGCTTGACTAGTTAACCAGTTCCAGTTGGCCAGGGTCGGTTTCTTTGTGGAGAACCAAGATGTTGAATTGCAAAGAATATTTAAAAGTGCAGAACTTTTCCCTGTGTCCTGTGGCTGCCTGGAGGTTTAGGGAGCTCACCTGTTGAATCTCAAGTGAGGATTTAGACAAGTCAACTCCTGCTCTTACCCCTTCTTCCAAATGACATATAACTAGTCCATAGGCATGATGATTTAGCCTATGGGGAATGGCCATTGAGATTATCTTGAGCTGGCCACTGGGTAGTCACTGGAGCGGGCATGGTACAGCTAGAGACAGTTTGCTCCTGACCTCGTGAGCAGTGATACAAGGGTTAAAACCATGATGTGCCTAAAGCCACTCTGGATGCGCAGAAGAGACATGGTTTTCAGGGTACATAGTTTCCCACAGACCAGTGCCCAGAATATAATAATACTATGACAAGTTTACATACAAGTTGTGGGATTAAAACTGTGTTCTTATTTTAGGTAAAGGTTTTTATCATCTGGTCCGCCACTGTAGCTGGGGCAGAAGCCAGTTTTACAAGCTCAAACCCAAGCTGGTGGCATTTAGCAATTGCTGACATCCTTTGGCAGATTTATTGAAGAGAATCTAAATGGTAGAGAAGAACATTGCCTTTTTTTTTTTTTTTTTTTTAACATAGGTTTCCAGGTTGATTTTATCTGCAGCTGTGTGCAGATCTTGTCAAAGATGGAAGTTTCCCTGGAACTACGCCATTACCTTTCACTCCTGCGGATTAAAAAAAAAGGCTAGCAGCACAGGACAGCGGCTTAAAGCCCAACTGCCAGCAGTGGCTGGAGACCTGCAGACTAGCTCTTGCTTTAGCAAGGGGCTTTCCTGGCAACACAAGCAATACTGCTTTTTGCTAGAAAAGAAACAGAAGTGGAGAGACCGGAATGGAAGGGGCGACTGAAGGTGGTGTACATGCCCAGCATTACACAGTCATAACTGACTCACGTCAGACAGCGGCTTAAAGCCCAACTGCCAGCAGTGGCTGGAGACCTGCAGACTAGCTCTTGCTTTAGCAAGGGGCTTTCCTGGCAACACAAGCAATACTGCTTTTTGCTAGAAAAGAAACAGAAGTGGAGAGACCGGAATGGAAGGGGCGACTGAAGGTGGTGTACATGCCCAGCATTACACAGTCATAACTGACTCACGTCAGTCTGCTGGAAAGCCACAGGAGAAACTGCAGGTGTCCAGGAAATCCTAGCTTTTCACCCTGGTTGCCTCCAGCAACTGCAGTACAGGCTTTCTCCTGAGGTTGAGTTAGTGTCTCCTACCCAGAGCCCAGCATGGCCACTCCCTATCGACAGTGAAGAAAAGATCTCGCTAAGTTAGTAGATGCAACCTAAGAAATCCAGGTATTATATGAGGTACTTTGTTCACTAATTTTGATCGTGCGTGTTCCATTTCAATTATTCATAGCAATATTGAATAATGAATAGAGACATATCCCTTAAGATAATCTGCAAAATGCAAGAAAGCCTTAGTCAGTAGGACAGCTTTATAAATTCTGAGCACTACATTTTTGTGGAAAATTGGGGCCAGACAAAGATTACTAAAATTGAACTGACAGGCTGTTTGTTTTTCTGTCAACTCTTAAGGATACTGGTCTCTTTTTTACAGGAAAATTGTGGATAGAATAGATGACAACAAAGATGGCTATCTCACAACAGAGGAATTAAAAAACTGGATTAAACGGGTACAGAAACGCTATATCTATGAAAACGTGGCTAAAGTTTGGAAAGACTATGATCTAAACAAGGACAATAAAATTGCCTGGGAAGAATACAAACAAGCCACATATGGTTATTATCTAGGTAAGATAAAATGTTCAGATTATATGCTCAAAGACTATAAGGCATGATTTCATGTCATAGAGTCAATAGGAGTTTGGTGTCAATTTAGGACTCTTGAAAATCGCATTAAATTTTATAGATGGTAAGAGGTCAAAAACACTTCTTAATTGTTTTTTGCAGCTACTTCCACATGGGTCACCAGCAAACAAAGTTTTGTAGAGGGGTTAATAAATGTACTGTCAAAGCTGAATTCAAGTCTCCTCCAGTTAGAAATATGGTTTTGGGTTTTTTTTTTTTTTTAAAACATTAAAAATGGTACTTTAATTAAAAAAATAATTAAAATAATGGTGTGATTAACCAGTATTTTTTAATTCAGTTTCTCTAAACTCTTAAGAGTCTAGATGCTAAAGATCTAGGCTGGGTCTAAAAGATAGAGCAAAGTTATTGATTAAAATATTTCTTGCAGAATAACATGCTTCAGATTGTGACCAGCTGCAAATGAAAATCCTTAACAAATCAGGCAAAAGAAACGTATTAAAAATATACCTGAATCTTTTGTTTCCTCCACATACATTCCCTTTTTATAAGTTAATGAAGGGAAAGGAGGAGAAGAGATCACTTAAGCTAAAGGGCAATGCTGACAGAACAACAAATCGGTATTAATTGGCCATTTATACTGGAGATGAGAAGACAATATCTACCTACCGTAGAGGCAGTTTCTGGAGCAAGCTTCCAGTAGCAGTAATAAGTACAAAGTCTACTATAAATTAAAATTGAGCTTATTACATTTGTGGAAGGGAATATTTGACACCCAGTCCCCACGGCAGTATCCCTGGGAGCGCCTCTCAGCTCTTTGTCTTTGCTCTCCGTAATCCCCAAGATTTGGAGAACAGCTACTACATTACGGTCTTGTGTTAACGCACACTTAAAATCCCCATCTATGATTCCCGGCCTCGTCTTTTTCAACTGTGTTTGTGTCCTAACATTAATTGTGAAATTGTTATAAGTATTTTTAATATTTGAAGTTGGTTTAGTGATCCTATTTTAAAAATGATATCAAATACCATTTGTTTTATGCCACCAAACACCCTGAAAAAATCTCATTCTTTTAAACTGAAAATAATTGTTAAGTTCCCTGTAGCAGAGGTGTAGCAGTTAGATAATTTCAGTCTGCAGATTCTGAAACCACTTTTCTTTGGTTTTCTTGCTCTTTGAAACTGAAAAGTTGTGTACATCATATTGATTCCTAAGAAGAATAAAACTTGTGAATGAAATCTGCCCCAAATACTGCTTAAGCAATGTGTGTAAAAGCAGATTAAAAAAAAAAGTAAATCTATGAAGGATAATACACAATACTGCAAAATCCATTATGCCGGATTGCAACAAAAGGCTTATATTTACCTATACGAAGTCACCTTTAAAAATCAAACCCAAGTGCTTGACCTCTGAATTTAAAACCTCACAGGAAAGAGAAGTTCCGTTTTAACACAGCAGCTATTCTGGCAATAAGCCTTTGCATTTCTAGACTTCTAACAGCAAATTGGGGTGCTTTGTTGTAATATGTTTTAAAAGGAACGCAGTTTTAAGATGTCTTGATTCATTTGTAGAAAATCCAGAAGAATTCCAAGATGCAACCGATCAGCACAGTTTCAAAAAAATGCTGCCCAGAGATGAGAGACGATTCAAAACTGCAGATCTGGATGGAGACTTAGCTGCCACTCGTGAAGAATTCACTGCTTTCCTTCACCCAGAGGAGTTTGAGCATATGAAAAACATCGTTGTCTTAGTAAGCAGAACAAACCCAATGACATTGTATTTATTTTTTTTTTTTTTTTTTTTTTTTGGATGAGCTTTGAAATGCCTCTCTAATCTTTCCGTGCAGGGTTTAGAAAGAGCCAAATTCACCTGATTTAGAGCTCTCAGTATAGGAAGGACTTGTTAAATGCACTTAGGTAGCTCCTAAATGGAACCAAGAAACAGTCTTGAGGCTTTTCAATTCTCTCTTGATTACTTCAATGCAAAACTATTTTTCAGGAAACCTTAGAAGACATAGACAAAAACGGGGATGGTTTTGTGGATCAGGATGAATACATTGGTAAGTGTTGAGGTTTGTTTCTTATATAATCTCCAATCCATTTGTCCATTTTCTCTCAAATTTGCAGCAGTGTTCACAACCCAAAGATCCAGGTGTCTGTGCTCCAATTCAACTATTTTAAACCAGCCATCCAACCCAGAAAGTTTAATTTTATTTTAAGCAGATAGGAACATCACCAGCAAAAGGTTCCTCACACTTTACAGCGTAAGATCCTCCTCTTAGTCTCGTATAGTTTGGTTAAGAGGGTCTGGAATAATATCTTTCATGACAGGAATGCTCTGTATACTTGACCACATTAACAGCTTTTTGAAGGCATTTTTTAGAGATGCAGGAGGATCAGAAAGTGAATTAGTCTCTTCCCAAGTCTGAATGGTGCTTAACTATGCAAAATAGCTAGGAAGCACACATTTCAAAAAAGAAAATTCACCTTTTTTCTACTAGTTATTTTCCTGATTTAATTAGTAAGTAAGAACCCGTACTTCTTTAATGATTTGCATGGTAATGCCATTATGTTTCTTCTAGAAATACAAGATGCATTAAAAACAAACTGTAAAAATAATGCTAAGATTTAAGATTCTCAAAGAAGTTGTGAAGTGTGTGAAAGTCAGTTGTGTGTTACTTCAGCGGCAAAAAGAACAAAATGGGAAACATCAACAGCAGATCAGTCACAGTTCATTTGCAGAAACAGCAGTCAGGCGAGGCAGTTAGCTGCTGTCTTGCACTTAGGCCTATGAAGACAAAACAGAAGCTGGAGTGGAGATCAGCAGTACATAATACGTTTTTAGCCTTTTGAGTCATTATACTCATACCAAAAGCTAACTTCTCCCACTGCCCTCACTTTGATGGGTTTTAAATCAAGAAAGTAGCACCAGGAAAGCATTAGTGCAAACTCGGATGAGTCTGTCTGTTTCTAGTGGTGCTATAAAGATCGTTTCACATATAATCAGGAACAATATACACACCTTAATTAATGGCAGGGGGTTTCTATTCCTTGTAAATTATATTTAGCCTCAGAATGCGAATGCTATTCATTTATGACTGAAATAACAGAGCAGCATAATTTCCACAGTAATTTCAGTTCATTCAGTGACATTACCTACACATAATTATAAGGTAATTGTCAACATTTGTTACCATGCGAATGCTGGTTTTTCTTGTCTTCTATACATAGGAACATAGAATGTTCTAGTCACGATAACCCCACATTGGCAAGGATGATAAAAATCAAATTGACAGGGCACGTCAGTTGCTTCAAGTAAACAATATAATTTGCACTTTAAAAAATGGAAAAAGTAAGTGAATGTGTTGTCTGAAGTTTTCTTCATGAGTTGAGGAAAACTATGCTTAAAATATTCCTACTTCCCTTTTTCAGATGTAGTATTTTTCATTTTTGATCAAGCTGGGGTTAAAAAACAAACAGAAAACCAAATCACTTCTTTGGTAGTTTATAAGGAACAACAAAAGACTCCAAAAATGTCAGTGTCTAGATCAGGTATTTGATGGGGAAATCTCCTGAAGGTTGTAGAACAATTCCTCCCTCCTCCTCCTTCCTTCCTTCTATTTTGCCTTAGAAAATTTGGTTTAGATTTTACAGAAGCAGCAAAGCAAAATATCCCTAATCAGGTTAAGCAGAGAGCGCTAAGTTCTTACTGTGCATGAGCAGGTAAATGGTATTTCAGGGGCACTGGACAGTTCTACCAATAGAGGACTCAAGCCTAGTGTACACGCTCCCACTGCATGGTGGGGGGAGGTTATTCCTCAATTTGAGACCAGCATTTATACTCCCTGTAGATACCAGCCAGCCTCTGGCCCCGAGACCAGCTGTGTGGGGTACACTTTTCCTTAGCTCATCCTTGAAAACCAAACCCACGAGGCATAGGAGTAGTATCAAAGCAGGTTTTAGTTACAAAGAGAAAAGTAGAAGGCTTGAGGAATAAGCAGCCTTGATGAGCAGGAAACAATTGATTGGCCACAGTGACTGGAAGGATAAAGTGGACACACTACTCATCGTTTGGAAGGCCTATGCTGTAATGAACAGTTACAAATCACTTGCTCTATAATAATCACTGCTACTCTCACAGCCGTTTATACAGATAGCCACTGCCCACAACTGATACGCAGAGCAGCCCAAGTACGTAATCTATGCATCCTGTGTCACAAATGGTACTCCGTGCCGAGGTACCGATCTATGACGAGTGCGCTGCCCGTGGTTTCTCACACAGAACGCACCACTGATTCATAATGACTTCTCTGGGTCTTTCTTTGTAGAAGAATACCTTCTACTGGAGTGTGCTGCAGCACTGCATGGTTAAAAAAGGACTCGTCTACTACGATGAATTTCTCTTGCACAGACCTCTAAAAGCAGGACAAAAGCATTCAAGTTCCATTTAGCAATTTTTGTTTTCCTAAATTTCCTCTGTGCCTTTTTTCCCTTAACCACTCTGCTGGCTGGAGTGTGATCTTATCCACAAAGACATTTGCTGGCAGGGACAAGATAAAAGTGCTGTGTTCCTTTCTCCCCATGTGACTGAGTCCAGCACTAAAGCTTATGATTGCTATTTAACTAAAGATCCTTAAAGATTTTTTTTTTTTTTTTCATTCTGAAATTTGGTGGATGATGGCCTTTGGACAGGTTCACCTCTCATGTTGGCCTGCACAAGCAGCACGCAGTTACGATACAAGGGTAATGTAAGAACAGACAGAATCACTGTCAGTGAAGAAATAGGCCCGAGGGAAGCTACTCTCTTCACACCCCACATTTCATTTTCTGTACAAAGAAACGCTGTGCAAAGAGTGAAAAGTTTACCCTTCCTCTGAGGAACACTGTGCAAATGTCTTTAGTTTGTGCATAATTTGCAAATTAACTATGACTTGAGCGAGACCTTTATTTCCTCTCCAGCTGATATGTTTGCTAATGAAGAGGGTGGACCAGAGCCTGATTGGGTGATTACAGAGCGTGAACAGTTTTCAGATTTTCGTGACCTCAACAAGGATGGAAAGATGGACAAAGAGGAGATTCAGCACTGGATTCTCCCACAAGACTATGATCACGCACTAGCTGAAGCCAGGCACTTAGTCTATGAATCGGATGTAGACAAGGTACTTAGTGTTCTAGTATACTTTTTAAAAAAGTTATATAAGGTGTTGTGGGTTTTTTAAACATATCAGCTAGCAAGAAGTTATTCCTAATAACTTTTCTTATTACTATACTTTAAATGAAGTTGTAGAGGCTAGAATTGCTAGTGCATTTATGTATCAATGCCAATTTCAGTTGATAAAGAGTTAGAATCACAAAGTAAAAGTAGTAAAATACTTTATCAGCTCTAGAAGTCCCATTGGCTTACATTAGGTTAGATAAACTATTTGTCATCTTAAACCTGGAAGATTTAACACAGTACAAATATTATTCTTCCTTTAAGAGTGATCATGGGGTTTGTATGATAATTTAGACTGCAAGAGAAAAAGAAAAGATGCATTACATAGGAGGTGTCAAAAAAACCCCCATTTCTATAGTCAAACACACATCTTTGACTTAAAGACTGGCTGAATACAACCCCGTCCTCTAACGTGGGAGATTAATGGTTCAGTGGATCCCAGATGGTGATCTTTGGAAGTGCAATGTGAGCAACGCTGGAAGATAGAGAGTGTGTAAATTGCTAACATAAGTAACCACCTTCAACAAAGTACACCAGAGGATTTTCATTTTTACTATCAGGAAGGCAAAACTAAACCACAAGGCAAAACTGCGTACCAGATAACCCATATACAGTTCGGCAGTGAGGCAACTACAAAGGACTTTTAATTAGCAGTTTGATCCAACTGAAGCCAGTGAGACTTCTGTCTTCCACTGGGGTCCAGATTTCACTCATGACAGCTACAATGGTTCCTGAACCTGAAGTCTTCTGCTTTGAAGAGCTATTTTCCAGGGCTCTTCTAAGTCTGTGCTGGTGTGTCTCTTGCTTAGCTTTAAAAATGTTCTTACAGAGATTTTATTTTCCTCCCACCAGGATCAAAAACTAACAAAAGAGGAGGTTCTGGACAATTGGAATATGTTTGTCGGAAGTCAAGCTACTAATTAT
This sequence comes from Podiceps cristatus, assembly GCA_000699545.1. Lineage (NCBI taxonomy): Eukaryota > Metazoa > Chordata > Aves > Podicipediformes > Podicipedidae > Podiceps > Podiceps cristatus. The sequence goes on from KL267538.1 coordinate 11,176, forward strand.
GGGGAGGACCTCACAAGAAACCACGATGAACTATGATACAGTGTACCAACCAGTGTGCCACAGACCTTTTCTCCACTTAACTGAAATCACCGTGTCCATCCCCTCTTTTGGGGGAAGGTGGACAAGAGAGACACTCACAACTGAATGACTTGCATTAGTATATTTTTAACATGCCAGCTTATTACCTCAGAAACTATGTAGAAATAGCTTTTTACTCTTTTCACATGGTTAAATACAATATCTAGTTACTGCAGTTTTATTTTGGAAAACATAAAAAGGTAACTTTTCTTAATAGATTGGAGCCTGACCTGGAAAAGGCACTTCTAAAACATAACTGCAAGGGTCTTTAATAGTGAAATATTTTCTTCAAATACCGGTTTTTACTATAGCTAAATGCAGCTAGGATTGGAAAGAAACCTGATGTTTAAACAGACTAAGTTATTTAGTCAGCTTTTTTAATGGCATATAACTAGAGTTACACTTTGACCCTCCTATCCAGAGACGAGGTTTGACACAACAAGATCCACAACCTTTTTCTCCACACTGTTTTTCTCTCCCAGCTTGGGCCAGAGGTGCTGAAGAAGGTATCCAGCAGCCCTCGGCTCATAGCTTTTCAAGTACAACATGTACAACTGGCCCTTCTCGGTAACCCCCGTCACGGTGCAGAGACAGCACACGTGGCCCAACACCCCGTGCTGGCATTCCTCAGTGAGGTTTGTAGAGTTCGTAGTGACAGCTGCTCCTTCTGACAACAGAATTACGTACAATTGTTTGTGGGCTGTTGGTTATGCTGCTTCCTGGGAGGAATTATGCCACATGGAGCATAATTTATCTCATGCTTTTCACACTTTACCCAAGCCATACTCTTGTTCACACAGTGTGAATGGCAGCAGTTCTGTGATGGAGAAAGAATGAGACATATCACCCCTCTGGGCCTTCTGTCTTCTCTGCCACATAAGAGGACAGATTTATGTGGCTAAAGTTCTGATTTTGTATGTATATACGTATAAGTACGTGTTACTGAAGCAACTACATGAAGACAGCTTTCCTTCCAAAGAAAGGGGTAAGCTTTCCACACAGGTGCTTTCTTTTTTACTGTATAATGTGAGCTGTTACATGTATATTTTTATATACCCAACTTAGGTAAGTTTTGTTGTTTTTAAATGTACTGGTTTTAAAATAAGCACAATAAAACCAATACTTCTTTTTGATACTATGAAGGTGCAATAACGCTAACACAGACCAGCATAGAGAGATGATGTGAAAGCAGGAACCAAGCCTCTAAAGCTGGTAGTGCCCAAGGCTTATTGGCAGCTCCTGCAGCACTGGGTGGTCATCTGCAAACAGCAACTGGATATACAGCACTAACTGTTGCTTCTTCACCTCATAAAAAAAAAAAAAGGCTAGAAATAAGTCCAGTATACACAGTTGCTATTGTGATCACTAGAATTTGTTCTGAACACTAATACTAGGAGATTAGGGCTCCACAGCAGGGTTCACTTGGAGGCTCCTTGAAGGTCTAGTGTACAGCATCACACACTGGTGATCACACAACCACCCAGTGAGGAGTTGTGAGACTCCAGGTTGTGATATACTTCAGCAATTTAACAAATTTGTGAAAATCATGAGACAATACAGAACTGTGACTCCTTAAACAGTGATTTTTTTATAAGGTCATATAAGAACTGTGGTGAAATATTTTACATCTTCCAATTGAAGATGATTAAATTTAGATACCAGAGTCTGGCAGAGATTACCTGTTCTTGCTAGCACAATTATTGAGCTTTTGGTGTGCACTTCTTATGGCTTTGCCAGCAATGGCTCCAAAAAGACCCTACCTCTTCCACTAACATACAGTAGGACAAATGTCGTAAGACCCGAGTGAACTGTTTTTGCTCTTCCAGTAGCCTCAAGTTAAATAAATGCTTAAATGCAGTGTTATCTGAGAAGCAATAAAATTGTATCTTGGCACATGTAAAAGATTATCTGTTTTGTTTATGACTTAGATTTGGAAAGGTTTATTGTATTCGATAATCCTAACAATCTTGGAACTTTTTTTTAGTAGTCCTTTCATACTAGAATTTAACATTTTTCTATTTTAGTAATAGAACTGTAGTACTCTGCACTGAGATTGCTGCTGTTTCAGGAAACAATACCTTAGAAGACCTTAAATAAAAGCTTGTTTCCTGCAAGTGAAACTGCAGCTCAGACTGGATACTGAGCCAAGGATTTTCACTGGAGCCCAAGGGAAGGTTGTTTGCTAACTCTTGTTGAAATTCAGTGGGAGTTGGGTGCTGAGACACTAAGCATCGTTGCCTTCAGCTAAACATGACACTTCCAAATCCACTGCATTCTGTCCCAGCAAAAAAACTGCATCTGAGCTTTGACAAGCAATCACATTTTCTTCCACATTACTCAATGAATTTGGAATAGAATTAGCATCAATTGAGAGAGAAACCATGTTACTGTGTTCTCGATTTCTATTAATGCTTGGAACACATCGGGCATTTTCCAGTATAAAACTACACTTACATGAGTAATAATGTTGAAGCCAGGAGTTACGCATGCAAACAGGAACAGGAAATTTAGACCCGTAGTATTTTACAGTAAAATCCTTTTTTACAAAAAGGAGGGTACTTAGGTAGACTATATCCAGCTATTGAAAAGGCAAACATGCCAACTAGAATGAGATTTAAAATAATCAAATTATTTAGCAAACATTATAAAGGTAGTGGGGTCATAATAAGATTAGGAGCTTTTTTGTAAAGCGGGATGTAGAAAGATTTTTTTAGAGAACATAGTATCACTGAAGAGATTTCACTCGAAAGGCTACCCTCTTCTCTCTGCAGCCCTTTGTAGTGTTTCACTTACCAACATTCAGTAATGCACAGTACATTTCATGCACTAAATTTTCCTTTCAAGCTCAATGCACTAAGGAAGAGTAACTCCAAAAGAGACTAGAGCTTCTGGGTTTAAATTTAACACTATTTAAGGAAAGCAAACCTTTGCTAGGGGATATAACTGTTAACATTGTGATTTTTCAAGCCTAAGGTTTCTAATGGGGGTTGACTGTTCCAGAGATAACATTTTTTTTCCTAGGTAACATATTTCAAGTCATATTATGAGCAAATGTTAGAAAATTTTAGTGTAATGTGAAATACTGTAATGTCAGATAGCATTATTTATCTGCTTAATATGACTAAAACCATTAATTGCTGGGAGCCATACTTCATCCCAACAACATGAAAATCCATTTTGTGCCTATCTTGTCAGTTATTGCCGATTTTCTTAATGAATTGTGACGTAGTGAAATTCTGTTGGGAAACGTGTTTATATATTTCCAACTGTGGGTTCTGTATGGTAACCATATTACATAGATCCTCCATTAACTAAATGCCCATGCCACAACATATCAAAGGTACATTTTTCTTACTTAGATATCTGGAATAGCCATTATTATTGCACATGCAGTTTTAATTATTAGAATTTATGAAATGAACTAAGTGGCTAATGTTCATTGTCTTATATTTCCATTTAATGATTCAATCGGGTTAAATCTGTCTCCTATTCCAATCAAGGTACTGTACAGAACTCCCCAAGGAAAGGAGAATGCAGCTCATCCTCATCTAATTACACTTACACAAGTATCTTACAATAGTTGCATAATGCCTGACTATTTGCAATGCAGAAGTTGATCCCAGAGAAGTTAATGGCAGAACTCCTAGTCCCTATACAGAGGGACTAGGGCCTTAGCCACCCAAAGGCAAGCAGAACGATGGGATGGCATGACGTGAGGTTACAAATAACCTTACGACCATCTGATCCTTATCTCCTTACTGCTACTACTAACTTTTAGGAATTTAGACTGATTCCCGCTCATGTAAGATAGGGCATAAGTCTAGACACTGTCTTCCATGAACTAATGTTTTATGGGGGGATGCGGGGAGGGGGAGAAGGAGTTACAGAAAACATTTAAAGGCCAAAGATTTTGCAAACCCTGACTCAGCTTGTAGTCAAACACTTGGAAGCATCCACCACTAATAAGCAACGCCCTTCTCTTTTCATCACTCCCATTTAGTGTGTGCTACACTCCATTTAATATGTCCAGCAAGGAGCATATTAGCCACATTCACTAATTACAAAGGAAGAATTTAGGACTATTTTCCATGGAAGTTTCAGGCACCAGTAAGACTGATGTCTCTCAAACTCAAGTGCTGCATAGACTATTCCAAACATGAGGAATTTCAAAGCAACCTCAGAAGAAAAAAGTACCAGCTTTCCCATAGTGTGAAATAGCATACAAGGGACATACACGCGTATGTGACACAACAGGCAATTTCACACCTGCATTCTGTCTCTCCACAGGGTAAGGTAAAATATCTTCAACAGATGGGAGCATCTCTTCACTATGCCAGTGACAAGAATACAATTATCATGTATACGCATTGCTATTCCTATCGATAATTAAGGGATACCCATTTTCGACACAAGTGTTGGCTCTGGTGAGGGCAGCAGAGTTCTGGAGCTCTGCTTCATATACTGCATGTTTATCATTTTCCTTGTGGAAGAATTTATTTCATAATCATAAAGCGCCCAAGTATGATCTGGTTGGCTAGCATCTGAAGTTTTAGTATTTGCTTAAGTGTTTTGTAGTTGGCCTCACATCTGTGAGCCTGGCCATATTTGTGGTCTGAAACCACCACACACCTGGAATTCCAGGACATCTTTATGGAACAAGTCATGGCATGATACTGAATCTGAACAGTAATGACGAGTGACACATACATTAGAAATGACAATGTTTCATCATGTCAACAAGAATTTAGATACGCATCAAGGCGCTTTCACGGTTAAGTGGGAAATCTTTTCTTTATGTGGAAGTAGCCTGACAAACTTTAAAATGAAAGTCCATTGGACCAACGTTGATAAAAAAACTTAATGAAAAATTAGTATAGCTTGAAGACATACCTTAAAATCCTCTGTAGGGCTCCTTGGTGCTTTTGTGGATGGTGTCACAGAAACATGAGTTGATAAACCCATAACACATGCCACGTTCTCAAACAGTTCCAGTACATGCACTGCCCAAGAAACAGCCATCAGTGAAGATGCTGCATTTGTACCCACCAGATTGCTGAGGTTTAGGTAGAAGTAATGTGTAAAAATGAAGCCACTCAATAGGGTGCTCCAGGATGCCTTGTCTTCTCCCATCTAAAGCTGCTGCTGCTGGATTCTGAGCAAGGTTGACGGGTACACAATAATAAATGCTATGTTGGTCACCATGAATCTCACCACTACAGTTCAAGTTAACAAGTTGGTATCAGGGCCACAGTACCTAGGGAAAAAAAAAAAAAAAAAAAAAAAAAACAATCCAATTTCCAAATTCTGACATCCAAGGGAAAAAAAAAAAAAAAAAAAAAAAAATCATTCTAATTGTCAATTACTGAATTCCCAAGAGCATGATGTTTTCAGGACATATCTCCTGTTTGGATAAACCCAGTGAATTTGTTTCAGGAAGACAAGAAAAAAAAAAAGGGGGGGAGGGGGGGGGGGGGGATGGGGCTTGTAATATTAGATCAACTGTAAGATGACACAGACACACCAAAAATAGTATTGACTAGATTGACAGGTTATACACATCCCCCCCCAAATTACTCCCAATGCCTCCCCTCATCAACTTTAAATTCAGCGAACAGTTCTGCTGACATTGCTTTCAGTGCATCTCACAGGGCCTTGGTTGCTGAGGCACAGGAAAGAAAGGAATGCTAGTTGAGCATGCATCAAATGAAGTAGTACAAAACAATGCAGATAGCTAAAACCTCCTGAAACCTTTAGTTGGTAACATCTAGATGAAACATTTTTAAATCATAGGGAGGATTTTTTTTAAAAGGTGAATTTACAAGACAATTCCACAGGGTGCATCTCACAGGGCCTTGGTTGCTGAGGCACAGGAAAGAAAGGAATGCTAGTTGAGCATGCATCAAATGAAGTAGTACAAAACAATGCAGATAGCTAAAACCTCCTGAAACCTTTAGTTGGTAACATCTAGATGAAACATTTTTAAATCATAGGGAGGATTTTTTTTAAAAGGTGAATTTACAAGACAATTCCACAGGCATTTGCCCAAGTCTCCCTATTCTTTCTTTGTCCTCAAGTTTTAAGTTCAGTTTTCAGTTAACACTACAGATAGAACATTTTTGGGAAATGCCAAACCTCCTCAAGTTGCTGGTAACTTTGAAATGCTTTATGCTGAAAAAGTTTTCACAACTATTACATCTAATCCAAAATGGATACAGCAAAGTATAGTTAAGCAAAGAAACCAAATGTAAGAGACTAAAAAGAGTATTATTCCATTATTCCCATCTATATTCATAAACCAAAATATCTAACCTGGAACAGATTTAGAGTCATACTGTCAGAATATTTAATCTACTACAAAAACATTTAAGAGTGAACTCTATATGGGAAAAGTATTTATACACTTTTGGTAGGCTACAGAGTACTGTATCCTTAGAGACAATAAATGCAGTAATTTATACTTGAGTTTAGCCATACTAGCACTTTGTGAAGCAAATGTTTCCTGCCTTGGTCTTTCTTCAGTGTAGTTGCATGACCATTCAAAGTCTAGGGTACCTTCTTGAGCTAACAATCAGACCCCATGATTTTATTCCAGGGCTGCCTACTTAGTTTCTTAATAAAAATCTTTATATTATATCAGCTCTACAATTGCTGCATGTGCTGGGTGCAAAGTTTGGAAACTTTCAATAATCACAAAAAGGTTATGAAATTATTTCAATATAAAGAGGACCTTTCAAAATCCTTGCTATCAACTAGCATTAGGTTTACAGAACAATTATATAGACATCTGAATGGATATAATAAATTATTTTCCCTCTTTTTGCAAGGAGATCAGCTTCTCGCATTTGCTACCCCAAAGCTTATAAAAAGGAAGATTGCATACAGGATGTTAAAATGGGTCTTCTGGGATAAGTAACTTGGGGATAAGGTAGGTTTTCCCCTATATCAGACCGTATCTGTGGTGCAGCTTTGCAGTGTTTCCAGAGAATTTTCTAGACATGTAACTGTAATGTAAATAAACATTAGCTTAATAGCGAGGACCTAGCTCCAAAATGCAGCTAATAGACAAGCAGGGCCCCCACAACTATGGCTTCTGAAGGTACAATCCTGGGTGCATAAAGCAGACTGCAAATATCCTCCCTTTATGTTTCTGCATCCCTTCATGACATAGACAAACACAGCTGAAATAAAACAGGCAAGAGGAAGAGCAATGAGAAACGACATGATGAAATACCGCCTTTAAAATCTACTTTATTCATCTGGAAACAAAACATTTTAAAAGGTGATAATGCTCTAAAAGCTATTTAACTCACCAGCCAAATTGAACTGACCAAAATCTAATTTATTCCTTGTCTTGTTTAGCAGATGCTTAAAAGATCAATATAGTTGTCTCTCTAGATCGACATGAAATATTAACCAGTCTGAGTGTTCTGAAGCTTTTTACTACATATTCAGCCTCATTAAACATTAAGCAGCCTTGAAATATAAATATAAAATAACTATCAGCTTCCTATCCTTCAGACACAGAACAAAGGTAGCTTGAATGTGGGAAGCAGGAGGAAAAACAGTAAATGAACTGGGAATTCACAGAGAAGGTAACTTAGGAAAGCTGTCAGTATAAATTGACTCAGATACACTTTGCCATAAGGAAAGGTGATATTGCAATATTAGAAGAATATCTGCTAAGGAACATAAAACAGTAGTGTAACATTTATAGCATGGGAAATTCATAATAATATGCCTCTGACCACAAATATACTCATCTTAGGCCCAGTCCTCGTTCATACTACAGTTCCTTTCACCCCTCATATTTGCTGTAAGACCCACTTCATGGGTTCAGCGAGAATGAACCCCTCTTCTCCTTTCTCTGCTTTTCATCGCTGTCTGGTATGTTAAAAATATCTGGGCAATACAGCAGAAAAGAGTTTCAGGTTCACTAAAGAGAAATGTCAGCTTTGCAAATCACTGAAAGTAACCGGACATAAACTGTCAAAATAAGTCAGTGAAACAGTGTGGTTATTGTCAGTACGTAACTCAAGCCTGCAATCTGAGACGTGGCTAAAGGTTACAGACAATATAGCAAGACGGTTCTACTATGATGTACAGATCAACTAATTTAGCTAAAAATGCTGTTTAATATATGCAGTACATTTAATACCTTTTTCTCCCATTTGTCTGCTTGCTTTATTATTACTGCATACTGAGAGTGAAGAGTAAAATTCAACCTCACGCAGTATTGCCTTTACCACTGCAAAGTCAGTCAGGGTTTACAGAGAAGCTTTTACTGCAGCTTTCTTATTGCTACTTCTAGTATCGCCATCAGACTGGATGTACCAGCGTGTGAATTTATTGCAGCCACCTTCTCTCAATTTAGCAAGATGATAACAGCAAGAAGTGAAACTATGTAGGATTCATTCCTCTGCAGAGATACTAGATTTTGTAAACAGCACACTGAGTGATTAAGTTAGAACTATCAAATTCTCTTACCCAACATGATGGTAGGAATGCCATCGATCAGTCATTGCAAAAAACATAAGGAGTTGAGAATGAAACCAAGAAACTAATTCAGTACAGCTATAGGCAAAAACCCCATATATTTTTAAAATAGATATTTTTACATTTTTGTGGCATAAGCAAGATATCAGTGGGCTCACATAAAGACTAAGCGTATCAGACACATTAAGAACTGATATTCAAATAGTATTTGACATTGGGCTATTTTTGCTGCATTCTCGGAATAGAACTGAAATGATAGTTTTGCATTCCACTGCATTCCACCATATTTTTATACTTTCTCTACCTGTACGCTACGTTGTTAACAAGCATTGATTAGAACGGCATCAAATGAAATGTTTTACACTTATTAGCATGACAAATTCTCAGATGTGCTTTGTGGACAGGGTTACACCATCTCCAAAGATGAATTTTAAAATTAAAATACATTTAGTGGGGAAAAGATTATACACATTGGGAGCAAAGCACCTTGGAGTTTTGTCAAAGGCGCAAGTCACAGCCTAACCGCATCACGGGCTCAGGGAAGGCAAGCAAAGCCTTAGACTTCCCGTACCCTCTTCAGTTCTGCACCATCCCGCCGTGCTCATGGTAAAACTCAGAACCACCTCAGAAAAAGGCCAGCCCTGCATTACCAGAACCACACTCGTCCCTTCCCTGTTATGCCTTTTTTGTTTGCTGCACGGGCGATTCACAGAGCTGCCTCTCAGTGCCACTCCACAGAGGCCACGATACAAGGCGCCGCTCACCTTCCTTACAGCCACGAAGGAGCACAACGAAGCCGTAACGAGGCACGTGGATGCGGCTGCGTGCTGCAGGCAGGCATGCACGGAATACATGTAGCAACTTAAGGAGCACTGTGTGGTGCCTTGCTTGCTTCCTCAGCCTGAGTGCTTTGCCTAAATTGCAGGTCCTGCGGGTTGTTTGGGAAGAAAGCTAATTTGACAGTAGTGTCAAGCATTTCTTTGATAACGTGGTACAACACAGAGGAATAGAGCAAGACCGTTTTCTTGCTGAGACTGACACAGCTTCTTTATCCAAAACCCTCTTCTCTCCAGGGTACGCTCATTCACATGTCGCCCGTGTATCTCACTGAGCTTCTGGCCTATAGGAAACACGCCAAACACCGGAGTTAGAAGGTCACCGAAGTGCTATGAAATTGGCATTGAGGCGTAGGGTCGAATGAACAGGCACAAAGATGGCAGCAACAGTACTGCAAAGGGAGAGGAATTTTAGCTATCCAACTGCTCTCCAGTCAAACCCCGAAAACTAGCCTCTGCAGAGATGAAATCTGTTTCACTTTTTGTGCTCTGCTTGCCTTGAAAATTCGAGAGAGATGAAACACACGAGTGCCAAATTTACTGTAAATGTCTACTCAGGCAAGGTGTAACACTTTGCTTTGATCAAGATGCACTTACATTTCTCTTAGACATCCCTCCAAAGCCGGTTTCTGGAATGCAGCCTTTGAAGTCTTGCAGATTCTTTTTATACAAGACTTCTCCTGTCCATCCACATAGCTAAACCTCTTAACCGGGCAGACTCTCATTATTCAGAACTTTTTCACTACAATACCTTTTTCCTGACAACAGACTCGCCCCTGCACATGCTCAGCTCAAAGCACTACTGCTAAGCAGAGCCAACGCTCCGATCCCTCCGCTCCACCAAACTCCAAGGGACTCCTCTTCCCTTTCAAAGCAATTCACAGCCTACAGTCCCCAATATCTCCCATCTCTCACCCACTGCTGAAAGTTTTATTCCTATGATTCACCCACAACGTAACCAGTTCATTTTTTAAAGGGCAAATGTACGCTCCCATGCTGTTTCTCATATTTGAGAGGGTTTTCTGTATTTCTGGTTAGCTCACAATGCTCTCCCAATGCTCTCCTCAGCCACATCTTCTGAAAATATAACTGCGAACCAGCACATCATTATGTTTTCTCTATCAGCAAGACAAAACAGAGAGGAAGAAAGGAAGCTCTCTAATAGGCCAATTAACATTGCAGAGAGTGTGGGGAGAAAGAAACTTCTTAGGACTTCCACCAGTCCCAACCTGGGTGTTGAACCCAGCCTGTGTACATTCCTCCTTTTGCCTCCACTCATGTGCTTTCCCTTTTCTTGTGCTGTAAATTCTTCAGCAATATCTTTTGGTTCAGCGCTGGTACAGTGTTTAGGACAGTGAAATTGCGCCTCATGACTTAGATACCTAAGAGTTACAGTAATACAAGTAATAAAAGAACCACAGCTTTAACTTTGTCTAAAATTCATACCTCAAGACCACCAAACCATGAAGAAATAGCATACAAGGGAGAGAGAAAACAATCACACAGATCAGAATGGCACACTGCAAATGCATCACCCCTCAGCTAGGTATGGCTCCAAAAAATGTATTTTATCTCTCTCTTTCAATGTACCTATGCTCACTTATATCCACAGGCACTATTTGAAATGAATTTGGCTGTAAACAATCCTCCTAGATAAAAAGGAACACTGAGCAAAGCATCCCTGTACAAAATTTGCTGCTGTGGAAGACAGGTAATGGATGTGTGTGCAGCCACACATGAAAGACAGAGGAAGAAGAAAATTCTTCAGTTGTTTGGATTAAAACAGAATAGAAATGTTAACATATATGCAAATTGCTTTCATCCAAGGCCTATAAAGATATCCTGGTACTGCTGTAGCTTTCCATTGTCTCTAGAAGAACTGAAAACTATTTAAGGTTGAAACAAGGACAGGTACACACTTATCAGAGGGTGGTGAGAATGCCATCAAAATGCATCAATAGGAATATGTGCCAGTTTTGACTGGGATGGAATTATTTTTTTCCATAGTAACTTGTATGGGCCAATGTTTCGGATTTGTGCTGGAA
>KL267538.1:22664-33208 GCA_000699545.1 Podiceps cristatus
CACAGAGCCAAGGCCTTTTCTGCCCCTCACCCCACCCCACCAGCGAGGAGGCCGGGGGGCACAAGGAGCTGGGAGGGGACACAGCCGGGACAGCGGACCCCCCCTGACCAGGGGGATATTCCACACCACATGATGTTGTGCTCAGCAATAAAAAATGGAGGGGAAGGTGGAAGGGGGCATGTTCAGGGTTATGGCATTTACCTTCCCAAGTGACCGTTACGCGTGCTGGAGCCCTGCTTCCCTGGAGATGGCTGCACACCTGCCTGCCCGTGGGAAGTGGTAAATGAATTCCTTGTTTTGCTTTGCTTGCGCACGCGGCTTTGCTTTACCTGTTAAACTGCCTTTATCTCAACCTGTGAGTTTTCTCAGTTTTACTCTTCCAGTGCTCTCCCGTATCCCACTGGGGGGGTGTGAGCGAGTGGCTGTGTGGTGCTCAGTTGCTGGCTGGGGTTAAACCACAACAGAATTTGAGAGATCTTTTGGAATATCCTCACAGAAATCTACGACCTACTCAAAAGCCTTTGAAACTCTGCTTATTATAGGTCCCTGAAAAAATGACTTTCTGGAGCAAATCTTCTAATAGAACTAAACTTCTTGCTTTAGGAGTTAAATGACTATTTGATATATATATATAATTGGGTACAAGCACACACAAAACATAGGTGAACTACCAGCAGCAAAGTCACATGATCACTTACTATCTTAAAATGTCTGATATTCTTCAGTAAGTTTATTTTCAGAAGGGATCAGGCTAGATTTGCAAACAGGCTGAAAAATACTAATTAGAACTAACTATTGTTGAGGAATGTTTGTGTGGAATGGAAGGCATTTAAAGAACGGTAACTGAGTTTAAAATATAAGTTAATTCCAGTAAATCAGTGTCAAAATGACAAGAGAAGCCAACGTGGTTCAGGACAGATATATGGAACAATATGTAGGATAAACAAAAAAGCTTTTCAACTCATCTACAGAATATGAGAAGTGAAAGATCTGATTAAGTATTAAAAGAAAAAGGATAAACCCAATGAAACAAAACCAAAAGTGAATCATACAGATCAAAATCTCTCAATATGAGAGGGTTTGTCCTGGTTTGGATTTTTTAACTTGAAATCAGGACAAAAATCAAAGAATTAAGAACTCGCTTTCCAGAATGAGAGTGAAAAAGGTCAAACTAAGACACAATGACTACCTGGAATATTTAAAGAATACTGAATCTGAATACTCCTACAAAGGGGCTTTAAGGCTTTTTCCAACCTTTACTGCTTTCTTGTATCAATGCAAATTATGCACCAACAGCACTCACCAAGGGCAATCACTGTGACTGACATTCAGGCAAACTGAAAGAACAGCCAAGGTGATCAACCACTGTGTGAAGTACCATCAGTGCACGACCGACCTCACCTCGGCAGTAGCAGGCATTTCGGGGGCAATCCCTTCCCTTGGTTTTTCCCTTGCAGTTATTACACCGCATCTTCATTCAGCACGAGTGAAGGTAAGGACCCTTCTCACAGACTCTGTTATCGGTGCATGACGACCGGGAGCTGTACACGTTTCCTGGTTAAGGTCCTTCAGAAGCTTTGGTGGAGCATGGGCTGTAACTCATTGCACACACTGTCCTCCCCCATCCCAGCCCCAGAGCGTTCCCAGCACGTTACCTCTGGTTGACGTGACGGCGGATGGCACAGGCGACACAGACCACACCAGCCCTTCACAGTGACTGCTTTGCAACAGGTTACTGAGGCAAAGCGGCTTTAGCAGACCTACCCGGCTCCTTACCCTGTAAAAATGGTAAAGAAAGTGGAAAGGTGAAGTTTTTCATGGTTACTGAGCTCTACTGAATTAAAAGTAGTATGACAGCATTGTTTTTTGCATGATTTCTCTAAATCAAAGTAAACTTTTGAGAGAAACTGCTTAAAATTATCAGCACACTGGGTCTTCTATAGTCTTCCTTAATCTTTCCTGCAAGGCTTCCCATAACTTTGACTTTAAACCAGAGCTATATCCTAAAAGACACTGCTATTTCAGTCTGAGCTCTCTAACTTTGGTTAGACAACTGAACTAAGGATGCAAGCACCGTATTGGTGTATCCTCATATAACCAGTCAAAAGAATTCACCGCTTGAGCCACTGGTGACGTGACCTATGCCAACTTTTTCCTGGTACAACTTATTTTACCCTACCAGCTCAGTGGTGGTAGCAATTGCTCCTTCGCATTGTGCCCTCCTACCTGAACAGCCCCTGCAAGGGAGTAAGGGAGTGACTTATGCCCCTTTCTTCTCTTGCAGAAGGACGCACAGCCCTGAGGATGCCCACATACTAGACATCAGATAGCCAAGAGAGCAAAAAAGTAGGAACAGAAATTGAGAGAAGTCTTCACTGACATTTTACAAGTTCATGCAGTTCAAGAGAGATCCCTGAAGACAGAGACCATCATAATGCCATTAGTTAAGGGAAAGCCTAGGGAAACTGAAAGCGTATGTAGGAAAAACCAAGCGAGGGAAACACTTTAAACAAGCACACTAGTGGTTCAATTAAAGGTTTCAGAGATGCCTGTAGGAGAAAATCTCCAAGGATATTACCACTAGGATAGACAAAGGCAGGCAAAGGGAACCTGATGTGAAGATGTTCAGAATCATTTCCCCAAGTTTCATATTGGAAGCTAAATGCCTTAAAAAATTTAGAACAGCAAACGTATTCCAGAAATGCGTACAAAGTGCATTTGATAAGCTATTTAATCATATATTGTTACAAACAGTGGGTTAGGCTAATAATTTTACAAACTGAAACAGAACTGAGATGCAAAGAAAAGGAAGCCTTGATTAATAAGGTGGTTGGGGGGGAGAAGAGATTATTTTCAATAAAATAACTTGGACATTTGTTAAAGAGAAGATGCAAGTCCTCTTAGGAAGAAGTCTACTAGTTAATCTATCAAAGAATCCAGAATGAAGGCAAAAAGGCAGAGAAAAAAGTCATAAGGAAAGCTGCTTTAAATTATTAATCAAGAATTATACTTTAACTGACCAAGCACTTTCCAAGACAAAGAATACAACTCAGTGTAAATAATAAAATTTAATTATACATTTTTCATTAAAAAACCCAATCTTTTAACAAGGATGGCAAGGTTAGGGGTTTTTTTTCGGGGGCGATGTGGGATGGTCTTGGAATTTAACAATAAAACAGGGTACAGAATTAAAAAGATGAGCAAACTTTATCATTTAGACCTTTCTTTTCCAAAACCGGGTTACATTTCCCCTGGAAGCTCAAGCTGCACACAGGTATTTTCCACCCACCAATTAGTGTGCATTGTGCAGCCCCCAGTCTGAGCCCCACACTTAAGTGCCGACTTATTCAGCAGAGAAATCTGAGAGATTCCTTCTCCACCACCACTGGCACGAACTACTGCGCCACATACTCCCACATCCATTCTCCATGATCACAGCTGTATGGCCTTCATTTAAAATTAGGTCTGCATTTGCTATTGCCTCGTTCACAGGGAAAAAGGTTTTTACTGTAACTACAAGCCTTTAGCTCTAGCTGCAGCCTCATGGTTTTAGCTTGGAGGAATCCAGTTTGATTTCCCATGTGTTGAACAAATATCAGAGGTCACAAAGAGAGAATATATGGCTCAATAGGAGCATAAAACCTGCAGAGGAAGGAGAGACAAACAACAGCTAACATCACCATAAAGACTAAATCAAAACAAGCCATGTAATGTGGTTTAAAAATACTGACTGCAAAAACTAGCTTTACCCAGCATCAACCAAACTGAAATTAATATTTAAAGGTGTACTACTCAGCTGTTTTCTCCAAATAGTAAACCCATGTAGTCTTTTCCCAATGATTGGCTTCTAAATAAGATGACAACCACATTCCAAAACAGCTAAAAATTCAGTATGATCGAACGTAGTTTGGTTGATTTGCAACTGTAGAAAAACAATATAACGCACACCAATCCCTACATCTCTTCTCCTCTGCCTCTTCATTTAGGAATCGTGTTCATAAATGGAGCCCACCAGCTTGACTCATGTTGGCAGAGGTGGGGGGAGAAGGAACGGCAGAGGATGGTGCTCTGCACGTTCCCCTAGCTGGGCTGGTGATCCTGCCCTCTCTTCGCTCTTTGGCAGTGACTACAGCCTGCAAAATAATGGCCTCAACAGCTCCTCAGGCCACTTGCTGTTATAATCTGTATAATAAGTATTAGTTTAGCTTTTCGTATGGAAAGTTAATCCCCTAATAACATTTCAAATTACTGAACAGTGTTTGGAAAAAATCATAGCTACCATTCAGAAACCTGTGCTGCAATCAGCTGCACAAGATATATGGCATTCTGTAATTAGTGCACACCTTTCAGACTTGGCTAATTACCTCTTATGAATTAAAATTGTTCCCCTCCCACTAGCCACTATACTTGAGAGAGAGGGGAAAAAAAAAAATGATAAGCCCTATACTTCTACAGTAGCTGAAAATTCAGTAAGATAATGTCACTGATTTGGTTATTTCCAGGTGAACATCAGATTATTCAACCTAGGTGAATTTAATGATTCTGGACAGGTTGTGCAATGAATCTTCCTATAAATCACTTATAATTGCAAACATAAAAATTAAAAATCAGTCTGAAGAGAGAGATAACACGGTAACGCGGAAAGTGGTAATCTGCAGATAGTGGTGCTGCCATTTTAATCGAGGCCATTCTGATGAGAAGCTTCTGAGCCTCATGGGGACAGCACTAGGATGAGAAGGCTAGGGTGCCTAACCTGCAAGAGGTTTTAAATGACCACGTGATTAACAAACATGTTTCCAATCAGTCAAAAACTTCAGAGTTTTTCTCTTTCATACAATGTTCTTTCATATTTCTCAGAAAGACCAAGCTCAACTTGGCTTTCCACATCTCCTCCCCAGTACCTGTTACCAGCCCCTGGCTACTAACCCTGTGCTGAGCCATGGATTAGGAGACTGCTTGTGTTACTATCCCAAGTCAGTATTTTGAATGATGCAGAGCATTTCAGGTACCAAATTCCCTGGGTAGAGACTGCCTTTTTTAGATTTCTGAGAGCTGATCAGCTCAATGACGCCACAACCTACTCATAAAAGCAGATGGGCCAACATAGACTGGGGGAGACCTGTGCCCCAGCTCGACGGGTGCACTGAAGTCTCCAGTTCAGTCGATGCAGAGCGCATCCTGCTCTGTGACACAAGCTGACAGCCCCTGTGTCTGCCTGCCCTTCGCGTTCTTTTGAGCACCAAGGCCTATCATCTCATTTGTAGGTGTTGAAACACTAGGGCTGGTACATCACCCCCAGCCCTGCCCCGCGGCTCCACTGTCCTCCTGGAAGTCGTCACTGCACAGCCCACGCACCACGAGCATGACAAACAGCACAAAGACAACTGACTCCAGACCAGTCACAAGGGCACTTCTGTTACTCAGAACAGCAACTGAAAAATACAGGTTTTTCCTTCACGCTGAAAAATGGGAGGGGAGTTCTCCCCTCACCCACCAAGAGCCATAGCAAAGGGCTACACGTGCTGCGAGAAGAGCGCACATGTCCTCGGACCTGGTGTAAACATGTCTCATCACCTTCCAGCAGGAAATCCAGTCTTATTCATTATCCCATCTAACGAAGAAATCCCACACTTTTGAGGTGTATTTAAATTTATCACCTCTTTGGAATTTTTGAAAGGTTTTGTCCTCTTTTATTTTAGACTAAAGCTTTTAGGGATATTAGCTGCGTCAAAAGGAAAAAATGAAAGCCATAGTGCAGACTTTCAGAATTAGAGAGGAGTTGAATTTAAATCTAGGAGCCAAACGCATCTACTTTGTCCTGTATGACGTTTGGAGCTAAGATTAAAACCAGGCTTTTTCTAGTCATAATTTAGGTAAGACTGAACTTCTCTGACATTAGCCATTTTTATCAGATTTTGGCTCCAGATGAAAGAAACCTTGCAGGTACGATCATACAGCCAAATGACTAACTGCCACCCTTTGTGCCTGTTAATTATTTCTGGCCACAGCATTCTGTACATAATGGAGCATGGACACAATATGATGGCTTCTCTCTCTCTTTTTTTTTTTTTTATTTATTTATTTTTTTTTTAATTTGGCTCCTAGGTCAGCATTTTGAGAAGTCAACACTTGATTTGCTGAAAGTCAAGGGATAATCAGCCTGGAACGCTTTGAGCTGTTTTGTATAGGTACTTAGTATTTGCAGCTCCCAATGACTTTTAGCTAGAAATGTGAGAGCAACTATAATTACAAAATCGGGCCCAAACTGCTTCACAATTAATCACTTCAAAAACCCAGGAACTATTAAACAAATATGGACATGATGTTGGGGGGGAGGTAGGGTGGGGGAACAAGTTTCATCCCTGGGAAAAATCACAAACTCCTTGTCCCAAGACATTGTATTTTATTTTATTTTTAATTTCTTTCTACTTGTCATGGGACGGAGGTATTGAAATCTTTCTATGGTATCACATTAATATAAAATCATTCTGCTTTTTTTCTTGTGTGATAGTGAAGTGTAGTCACGTTAGCACATTTCATTGTAAGTTAGTAAAAATGAACATTAATATGACCTGATACTAATCCACCATGACAGAAAATTCCTAATACGATAAAACTTTCATATCATATTAGTAGAAAAAAGTCAGTTCCTGCCTGTTTCAGGTCACTTTCAATGTTGCCTTTGAGCATAAAGTAATGGCAAGCATTTCTCTGTCTGCAAAAAGGGTCCCTAGCACTTCTCAATGGCAAAATAAAAGTGATATTCAAATGTACCTTCCTCCCCCCACCCTCTTTTTCCTATATGTGACTTAGCCCATTGCTCAATGGCAAAATAAAAGTTATATTCAAATGTACCTTCCTCCCCCCCCCTCTTTTTCCTATATGTGACTTAGCCCATTGCGGGAGAGCCCCCAAATAGATCGTATCAATTAGCCGTCATTTCTAAGCTTTAACTCTGAGTTACTCTGAGTGCCTCTTGTAATGAAGAGCAGTGTCTTTCTTAAATTGTGGTTTCTTTATATTAAGATTATAACAGCTGCAGAAATACTCAGTCCAACATGACTCGTCTCCTCATTTTCATGACCAGTCTTTGAAAGGAAACAGTCGAGCATGGGCAGCATATTCAGTGAGTCAGTCCTTCAAAGCAAATGCCAGGTGGGCAAATACTGTTATTTTTTTCCTGCAGGAGCTCAGCAGAGGTCTGGATGAAGCAGAACAACTCACAGCTGGCCCCAGAGCTGCATGCAGCCAGCTTTCAATGGGGCAGCTCAGGGAGGCTTTGCCCCTTGCACTCGGCTCGTTTGAACATTCCGATCAGTTCAAGTTGTCTGTATGACGTTACCATTTACAAAAGCTGAAAGTCTAATCCCACAGGTTTGCTGTCTCTGGGATACCTTTGCTTGTTTGGACCAGGATTTGATGGGCAATCATTGTTTCTGTAAGACCAGACTGGTAAATCTAATCTAAAATATCTAAATCAGATGATCAGGTATCATCTAAATAAGATATCACATATAAATAAGAAAGTGCTTTTCAGGACTTGTTGGGCATTTCCCAGAAACTGATAAAAGATTTGGAAGAAGCACCACCAACTTACCACAAAGCTTTGTAAAAATCTCTGGTCAAGGTGAGTCTAAATGATAATTAAATCCATTTCCTTTGTTCCTGTCTATTCTTTCACCTGGTGTAAACCAGAGGACCTCAATTTAAATCCGGAGCTTGATGCCAATTTCCAACAAACTAATGTCTGCTTTTCTTGGTGTGGTCACTTTTTCATTGCACTCTCATTACCCTGGTCTGTAAGAACAGTGGGACAGTCAGGTCATTCTAACAGTTGCAGATACTGAGCTGCATAATTCACAAGTTAGTGTTACAGAGCATCTGATTTTTCAACACAAAGATTTAATTTTAACAACAAAAATACAGCCAAACAACAACAACAAAAAAGAACCTACTTATTTTACTCTGCCTCCAGAAAAAGAGAAGAACAAAGGGTTCAGTTTAAACTGTCGTGGAACGGTACTGAAGACAAATCATGTGATGGATCAGCTTAGCCTAGAGAACACCCCACAAGTCAAACAGTGTAATACTTACTTCAGTTTGCTCTTTAACTCTGATTATTGGATACACTTTCTGTTGAAGATGCTAAAAAAACCCCAAAACTTTCAAGAGACTTCCCTGCTGTACTTAAGGGATGGGGGGGTGGAGGGGTGGAAAGTGGTCCTGGTGGGGAATGGCCAGGTTACTATAACCAAAAAAAAAAAAAAAAAAAAAAAGTAATTTTCAGTTATATTACTGCCTGTGAAAAGTTACAAGTGCAAAATGTAATTACCTTAATGCTATTTTTGATATCATATCAGCAAATTACACTGAGTCCCGACTGTGACACTTATATCAGGGTAAGAATTATCCTGTTGTGAGTGTCGATCCCAGGGGAAAATGAGGCAGCATAAATGGCTGTGATTCTTGAGCAATTAGCTGCTTCAAGGCTGCAGACACTCTTATTTAAAAGATACTTATGGAATGTTTAACCTGTAAACATCTTGAACATTTACCTCCTATTTGTTTTTTCAGTAATTAAGCCTCCAGGGGATCATCCTATGTAACAAGAATTTCTTCCTTACTTTGCCCCGCATTTTTCTTTTTAATCATGACAAAATCCCTTTCTGCTATTAAGATACACACTGTGAAATTTGGAATTGTTTGTAATAACTATGTCTTGCCATTAGTACTAATACTCTAATGCCACAGGACAACCATGCAATGTGCTGAGGGATTATATAACTTCATGGTGAGCAAAAAGAAATTACAAGTTTCAATCACCTTTGGGAGTTAGTTTTTCAGTGTTCAAAGTTCTTAAAGAATCATTGAAGGAGGAGAAAAATATTAATCATTACAACTCATTTCAGATCTTAAGCATTTACTCTAGAGTCAGAAACATTGGCTTGAAAGAGCCAGAAGTACAGACAACTGGATAAGGCGAAGGCTACCCTAACACGTGATGATAAAAGATGCAGGATACAAACCAGTTCTGCAGTAGGACATCAAAAGCATATGCAGCTCTTCAGGAGAATTTTACACACACAGCAAGATGATAGGGGTATATTAGTACCATTTCAGCATCAAATTATTCAACAGTACCTATATCCCTACTTTAAATTCTGAAGTTGATAAGCTTACATGCTGCAATCAAAATTCTGGATGACAGTAGACCTTGTATTTTTCCATTAATCTGTACATGTAAAAGCCAGACAACCTGAAAGTAAACCAAAAGAAAAGCACAAATAGAAATAACACCTTAAAAAGTGTGCACTTTCAAGACCATTTTCACCTCTAAGCACAAATGGGAAGAGAACACATCATGAAAAAGATGCAGAAATTTCTTTTATAGGCGTAAGCAGTAACTTTTTGTAACATTGATTTATAGACAAACTACAACTGCATGAAAACATCAGTTTATAATTAGGTAGTTTAAAAAAAAAACATAAATGAAGTCTTCATCCTTGTAAAAAAAATCAGTTTCATGACATACAAAAACATCAGCTCAACATCTGAAAATTTCTGATATAGTGTAACTCTGCCAAAGTCACTCTTCTAAACAAACCTAAATTACAACTATTACCACACTTCCATTATTTTAATGCACCACTGAAACAAACTGAAAGTATATGGTTTGGTAAACATGGAAATTATTGATTTGTTAAATGCTTTATATGACATGGGCAAGACTCACAATATTATCCATATACATGCTAAGTTATTCTACCATCTTTACTGATATTTCCTTCCTTGACTTACAGTTGGTATACCACTAAACTTCTCACGGCTAGTAACTACTGATTTTTCTTATATAATTAACTCTGTAGTAGATGTTATCTTCTGTTTGAAAATAGCAACGACAGGGGTTTCTACACAGTAGTCAGAAGGCCTCTAAATGCACTGGCTAATGCAATCTTTGTTCCAGCTGTTGGGAATTTTAAATCCGGGCTTTGGGCCGTTGGTACTGACCGCATGCGTGTCCCGCCAGCTGCTGCAGAGCTCCGTGCTGCTGGCGTGAAGCACACAGCAGGACAAAGCTGCCTTGCACCGTGCTGCTGAACGCTGAGCATACGCACAAAACTTAACTTTTTTTCTCCTGGCAGGACAAGGGTGCTGTTAAAAGCACAAAGTATTTGAAAACCACAAAAATACAAAAAGATGCACAATTGTGACAGCTGTTGAAACATTTCTCTGTTAATTCTTGCACTTGCTAACTGCATTAAACTCTCATGGGTGCTATAGAATACAATAAGAAGTTATGAAGCATGACAGATTTTTCTGAATACCAAGACCACCATGAAAACAGGTAGCTTTCACTGCACTGTATTTTTCCACTAAGCCTATAAAAAGAGTTCATATTAATTCCTTCACATGAATTCTGACATCACTGGCAATAAAATATAGGCTCAAATTCTCATTTAGTGATCAGCAGAGTTAACTTAGCCTACACTGGCAGAGGAAAAAGGATGATGAAGTGAAAAATGACTCATCATAATACAATCCTT
>KL267540.1:0-16042 GCA_000699545.1 Podiceps cristatus
CACCCCACCGGGGAGGGGAGGGGTGAATGAGCAGCTGCGTGGTCTGGTTATCTTTTGGGGTTAAACCACAACACTTACTCTGTATCTTAGACAAAATAAGCATGCTTATACAGTAAATCTTTGGCATCTGGAGATCCCCTTTTACTTGAAATCATCCATCAGTTAAAATGCTTTAGCTTATGCTGGATGAAACATTAATCTATAGAAAACAGTACAGTGAGAAACGTCCAGGAAGCTATTAACAGACATACCAGGTTGAGGATCTCATCCGCTGATAATTATGAATGAAATTAATAGAATCTGGAGCACCTCATTTCTTTTCGTAATGAGATCCCCAATAGGGAGTTCACAGTGGTAATGTTGGCTGGCTCTGGAGTTGAAGGTACATTAATTTATAGCAAGTCATAATGGGACGTAAATCTTGTATGAATCATCAGAAAACAGCAATTGGGAATACTGCAGTATTTTTAAGGGAATCCCTACAACCCATGTGGTTAGCGCATATGTAATCACAAAGGAGTTTTACTCGGCTCCAAGTTCTTCTGAATTACACCTGGTATGCAAGAAACTTGAGCAAACCAGAAAGACTGCATTGTGAGAAGTTAAAATATTTTCTAGTTTTTAATCATAGCTAATGTTTTCCCACAGGAAAACATTTCAACCTTGGTAGCATGAAATGACAAACCTGTAACTTCAACAGCTAAATATAGTTTTCAGTGGTAGTGTAGAACATCTGAAATAAAATAGTCAAAACAGCTCCGATATTATACACTCACTCAAAACGCAGGTTTAAAACCTTCATGGGGAATCATATTTAATATTTAGTTAAACATTGCCAATTATTTTTGGAACCACAGAATAAAACAGAACTCTAGTACTTGTCACAAAAAGTGACATGGAACAGCCTCTTCCAGTATGAATGAAGCTCTGAACATAAGTAATCCTTTTAAAGAATAAAAAGGAAGTACATTAAAGGTTCAGTGGCTCTCATTAAAATTAGTTATTCCCAACACTGATCGGGAAATGTGATCCTCTTAAAACAATCTCAAAGAGGATACTGTCATTTTGATAATTACACGTGACCCCAATTTATGCTAAGATATATGTAAAAGTAAACTACATTTTACTGCTATTCAAATATTTATAAGCTTTCCAGCTGAGCAGCGCTAATTAAAGCTTTATGCACTTAAAAGGAAAATTTAAAATAGTACTTTTAGCTTGGCTTTTATAAAATCCTTTTTTTTTTTTCCAATAAGATGTCATATAGCAGCACAGCTCCAGTGGCTTTCTGTGCGGAAGGTCGTCGCAACTGAAGTGTAAATCAGGAGCTATTTCCATTGCATTCAGATTTCTTGTGACTGTTGTTTTGTTGGCATTGGTAGACTTGGATTTAGAATTGTGGGGTTCAAATTTAATTATTTATTTTTTCCCAAGGCCTTTAAGAGTATTTATAGAGAGTGGTCTGAAGGCCAATAGCTGTTATTCCACTGTCTGCTAGCTAAGGACAATACATTGTTCTGGCAATGAAGATCTTTCAAGTCTGTTTCTCCTCCCACACTCTCAGAGCTGTAGTTTCAGCTTAACGTGACTATTACTCGGTAACATCAATATTCACATCAGGTTAGGGCTAACATTAAAGGAATAAAAAAGATGAACTGGAAGCTAACTTTTAGAGATAAAATGTCTTGTCCAGGCTTACATAAAGCCTCTGGCGAAAGAGAGGACTCCTAGAGCCCTTTGCCTTTGTTAACGCCAGAGGTGGTTTTACACTGAAAGCTGCAGAAACCTCAAGGAAACCACCAGAGGAAGGGCCAGTAAAATGCTGTCGCGTTACTGATACCCCAGATCAGTCTCTTCACCCAGATCAACACTCGTGCCAGTGCAAGGGGAGGGTGGCATGGGGTAAGAACAAGGGACCAAGGTAGAGCTGATTCTTTTGGCACCAGTGTACTGCCAACTTAAACTTTATGTGGAACTATAAGATAGTTGTCTTTGGTGTAAAGGAAATTCTGCTTGAGGGTTAAGCAGTAGAGAAAAAAAGTATTTTCCTCTGTTCTACTTAAAGCGATCATCAGTAATTCCTCTGGTTGGAAATGTATTGTTCTGAAGCCTGATTTCTGGGTAGAAAGTATATGGTTCTGGAAACCTTGTTTCTACCAGTCCCATAGAGTTTTCCTTTGAGTAGAAAGAAGAGGGACAGAGTACGTACAGATGTGTCTGTGCCTCTGTGTGAGTGCTACCCAACTGCTTTGCACCTTGGTAGTCGGTTGGGCTGTTCTGGGGAATAAATGGGGAAGTATTTTCTTAAAAATGAAAAATAAATGCCCTGAAACTGGTGGTTCCAAATATTTGTCACTAGCTAAAATAAAATTGCTCAGTGTTGCTATTACTTGATAAAGGGAACGGTACTGCAAATGTTTAAGTGGAGGAGTATTCTTCCTCTTGTGGGGTACCTCAGCCACGAGCACGCTCTCTGTAGAGAGGGGTGTGGATCAGACAGCAGATCTTTATAGGGACGAGCCTTAGGGACTGAAACCTTTCAATGCCTGTGTCTTGTATTCTTATTGAGCATGTTGGATGCGTATTTTTCCGTAATAAAGATGAGTGAGGGTATACCACCACAAGTTATTTCTTGAATTGTTTAGTAGATGTTTGTGCTGTGAACAGCTGCTAGAGAAGTAGAAATTGCTGCCTTATTATGAAGAATACGCTTCCTTCTCAGTCTACCTTCCCTCATCTTCAAGTTCTAAATGAGATTTTCAGCTATTTTTGAGTGTGTTTCTAAGGATTAAAAGTTAACATTATCATACATATTTCTTTATTTTTGTAATGTTAAAACCTACAACTACTTTAAGGAGATGCTTATATCAAAGATTAGTACTTATGAAATCTCTTAAAGCTATATATAATATTTTATTCAGGTATTGCTGTGCTTATCTTGTTTGTAGCTAAGCTGCATTCTAATTGAATTTCACTTTTTTTTAAAAGCTTTATTTCAGTACATCATGTCTGACATATTTAAAGTCTCATTTTATAGAGCTATTTAACTTGTAATAGTAATGCATTGATGTCATACAGTTTAATAGCATTATTTATAATTTGGGCAATCCCATTAATATAATGGCATAAAGTAACACAATCTTACTGCAATAATATCATAAAATGATATACCTTATTATCGGATTTAATGTACACTTTATACTATGTTTGACATTACAATGGTCATACAGTTCAGACCACAGATCGTGTGGTCCCAGACCACTGTTGAGTGTTGGTCAGCTCATGTAGACTTGAAGAGAGCCGTGAGTACTGTCAAGGGTGGTCTCAATCTCTTCTAGTTCCTTGCTACCCCCCCGTCCCCCCCCCTACTTCTTGATCTTTCTCTCCACCTTTTCAGTGTCCTGTTTTCTCTACTTGTTTGTTTCTTCCTGCATTGCTTAGGGAGGACACTTCAGCCTTGGGAGCAGACTTCTGCTTGTCCTTAAGAGGAGACTCAAAGGAGCAGTGGCCAAATGAGAATGTTTTCTGAAAGATTAGAAAGGGGGTAAGTACATAGGATACTTTCTAGCATCTGTCTACTGAGTAGCTCAGAGACTTCTTGACCTAAATATGGTGCCTGAGTATTTAATAACCCTCAGTGGTTTTATGTTCTATGAAGTTGTCCAGACTTCCTAGTGCCCTGTAAGTTTTTGGCACTCACCGTACCTTTTGGCAAGTAGCTCCTTAAATCTGCTCTCTGCTTCATGAAGCAAACTCTTTGTTTCCAGTGTAGCTCCTAATAGCTTAATTTAATCCCCTGCAGTTTTTGTTTTGGAAGAGGCAATGAATACTTGGTCTCTGTCCAACCTCTCTATACCACTCATGATTTTGCAGATCTTTGTCATACCCCTTTTTAGTCATCCCCTTTTCAGATTAGAGAAAAATATGTATTTGACAAGGTTGTGTGTGGTTTTTTGTTTTGTGGGGTTTTTTGTTTTGTTTTCTTTTTTTTTAAAAAAAACTTATAAAAATGTTTTTAAGACTTTGGGAAAACATTACTGCTTATGAAAGACACCATCCATTCTGTAGAATGATGGGCAGTATTCTGCTTTGCTCCATGACTAATAGATGGTTGAGCTATCTGCTTTTCTGTTTGGTATGCCTTTATCATCACTAGCAAGGGACTCTCCCTTTACTTGTACGGTAGTAATCCTTAGAACAATGAGCTTTGCTGCGGTCTGCCAGGCTATTCTGCGGGCAAACAACCACCCAAATAAATTACAGCACCAATAATAGGTAGGAGACATTTTCTTCTTCCCTATCTAATATCTTACTGAAACAGCTTTGGTTATAAATAGTTAACGGAAACAGACTTTTCAGTGTATTTAAAAAGGACTGTTAATCACAATGGAAGTAATATCATTCTATCTGCTATCTGTAGTTACCATTCAGAAAATGACATGTCCGTTGAATCTTCTTGCAGACATAAAATAGGAGTCTCTGCCAAACTTGGAAAGAATCTACAATCTCAGCACATGACAGTAAAGTGGAAACAAACAAACAGGCAACAGCAACTTGAAATAATCAGAATTATTGCACTGGCAATGCACTACTTGTAAAAATCTGGCAGTTAATTTAAATAAGAGATGATTATTTGTTTGGGCTACTGCAGTATAAAGTAGATTATATCAAGGGAAAAATACTGTGATTCTGGCTTTTGTCTTTTGTAATCGAGACAATTGCCTTTCTTTGCTTAATTTTATCATAGAATCACAGAATGGATGAGATTGGGTGGGACCTCTGGAGATCACCTAGTCCGATGTCCCTTCTCAGGCACGGTCACCCAGAGCAGGTTGCCCAGGACCTCGTCTCGTATCTCCAAGGATGGAGACTCCACAGCCTCTCCAGCCACCCTGTGTTCAAACACCTTCACACAAATAAGCGTTTTCTTATATTCAGCTGGAGTTTCCTGTATTTTAGTATGCCTCTTGTCCTGTCTAGGTACAACTGAGAACAACGTGACAGTTTTCTTTACTGAAGGTCAGTTATAACCAGGCAAGACGGAAGTGAAGAAGACACCAAGTACTTCGGTCTTTTCTGTGTCCTTTGTCATCAGCTCCTCTCTCCCATTCGGCAGCAGGCCTGCATTTTCCCTAGACTGCTTTTTGCTGCTGATCTACTTGTAGAAGCCCATCTTTTTGCACTTCACATCCTTCAACAGATTCAGCTCCAGATGGGTCTCAGTTTAAATGTAACAGATGATTTTAGATGGATTTAGCTAATTCCAAAGCCTCTTGCAAATTAGCCTGGCTCTAGCAGAGGTTTCAAGACTGATGCTACTTGTTACTTGAAGAACCAGGAGTTTAAGAAAAGTAAAAACGCAATTCCCAGATCAACGCAATTGTTGCCTTAGACCTCAGTTTCCTGAAATGTAGGAAATCTATTTATTTTCAAATTAATTTTTGCCAGCAAAGCAAATCAGATTCTCCTGGTGTAGCTGACAAAGCACTTAGAAATGGAATGACCTGTATGAAAACTGAAGTAACTTGTTATATTTTTCAAAGTGTCCATCTCTGGGTTTTGCCCTTCTCTCTAATTTGCCCTTCAAAGAATGCATGCTGCTTCCTGAGGAGACAAAATGTCATTGGCCCTCAACTTGGCTGGAGCTTGTGTGAAACAGGTAGCTCATTAGAATTAGCTTTTGATTAATATAAACTTTGCGAACTATAAATATTTAATTGATTTCTGAGTAAGCTGTAAAAAAATATTTGGTATAGATGGTTCAGTGCTCTAAAAGCACTAGGTCAGAAAATTCCTTTACCTCACAAATCCCTCTGACACATACTACAGCACTGAAAATTACTATTGGCCACAATATATCTGCTTATTTCACAATTAAAATACGTGGAATGTTTAAGAGTTTAAGAACTCTTCATGTTTTTCCTCTAACAGTGACTATTTCTTCATTTCGATGTGCTGACTGCACATTTTCCCCCACTGAGTCACTTATTTATATCCTGAAACAACCTATAATCTTATTTTTTGAAAACCTTTCTGTAAAATACAAAATCTTCTTCCAAATCCAGATTAAGTAAACAATGATGAATTAGGCTTGTATTCAAAGGAACCACTCAATTAAAAGTTTAAGCAAATGCTCAAACATTTGACCATATGGAAGTACCTTTAAGCATGAAGTAAAAACTAACCCCGTATGGGATTAACATGCTGAACTGGGAAAGCAGGTCATGTTTGTAGGACAAAAATGTGAACACCCAGAAGTCAAGTGTAACACTTCCATTTACTGACTGATTCATTGCCCTCTTTTATAGCAAGAATAAGGAAGATGAGATTGGGGAATGGAGTCTTCTAGGCTTGATCTGCAGGCAAAGGGATATTCCCATCTATACATATGCTTTACTTGCAACTTGTAGTTTTTTAGTGCATGCATGATTTTTTTATTTTTTTTTTTTTACCATATGTCTGAAATGAGAGGCAGAAATGACCTTTTACTACAATTTCCATGGTGACAATCCTCGTTTTGGTATCATTAAACTGTTCATTAATATTGACTTAACTACAAGGGACATCTGGAGTGGACATATATAACAAGTAGAAAAAAAATGAAACTTTCTTAAAGATTGTGCCTTAACATTTTAGAGATACCTGGTTTAGAACAGCTTTGCAATTCCATTGTCTTACACTGTCAGCATACTTTACACAAGGCAAACAGTACGTGGGGAAAACACATACTTGTAGCCAAGGCTGTGAACTTGCGGAGAGGTAGTGTCTTACATTCTTATCTTTGAACTTCATTCAGTGTGTCCTGTATATGAGAAAAAAAAAAATTATGCACCATTTCTTTCAAAACTATTTTTATTTTTGTGGGTATACATACACTTATGTGTATTTCTAGATATCATACATTATCATTAGCAATAACTAAAATAAAATGTCACTCAACTCTCTACTATTATTCTTCATACATAGGGTAATGTTGTGATGTAACCCCAGCCAGCAACTAAGTACCACACAGTCTCTCAGTCAGTCCCTTCTCTCTCTCCCCACTGGGAGGAGGAGGAGAATCAGAAAGGAAGAAAAACTCATGGGTTGAGATAAAGACAGTTTATTAGGTCAGCAAAGGAAATAATAATAAAAATATTCATAATGATAATAAAAATATGATGATAATAAAATATACAAAACAAACGATGCACAATTTCTCACTGCCTCATGACTTGATGACCGATACAGCCCATTCTGAGCAGCGATCATGAAGCAAAACCAAGAGTGATCTCGGCATGATCCCCAGCAGTGATCTCGAAACGGTGATTTCCTCAGCAGTGATCTTGGAACTGCAAGTTCCTGAGAGGGAGAGAGAGAAGGGGATGGAGGAAATGGGCCCAGCCCACTGTCCGACCCCTGCTTATACATTGTGCGTGATGTCTATGGTATGGAACGCTTCCTTTGGGCAGTCTGGGTCCGCTGCACTGGCCATACCCCTCCCAGCTGTTTGGATTGGCAAATCCTGGGAAGCTGAAAAAACTCCTTGATCTCTTAGTGACAACCAGTAACATCACTGTGTTATCAACATCCTTCACATACCCAATCCTGTACTAAATCCAGAACACAGCAGCTACTGGGAGAAAAATTATCTCCATCCCAACTGAAATCAGGACAGGTTAATTAAACAGTCTTCTTATGCTGCTGTGTGAGCTACTGAGCTGTGTTTGCAACATTTGTTAAGACTGAAATCCCATAAATAAAACATCTAAGAATTCAGCCTATCTGCTTTGGAGATGGCATGAATATGTTCACGTATTGTATCAGCTGAAGGAATCTGGGCTTCTTAGATTGAGGAAAAATAGGTTATAATTGGTAGCAGCAACTACTGTGATCATCAAGGACATGTACTTTGTATGTATTGACTGCTAATAAACGCGAGTAATGGCCCGTTCTCTGTGTAGCAGAAGGCACTTCAGTAAGTATTTAAAGATTCTGCTTTATTAGCACTGGGAATTTAGTAATAACAGATATAAGCCCTCCAGTGTTACCTATGAAACCTCATATTTAATGATACTTAATATTTTTTAAATTTCACAGAAAACAAAAAGCAAAGAAGGAACAGTTGTGTAGTAAACATTTGTCTTCATTTGTTAATAAATTTGCACCTCTGCTTTTTTTTTTTTCCTTGAATTGTTCTCATTCTAAGAGTCTCTTTTCTAGACTAATATATTTGCTTCCATTTATACACCATAATTGTTTCACCCAAGTCAACATGACTCAATAATTTGCAGACCTGGAACCATAGCTTGTGTCTCACTAAATAAGTCAATCTGATAGACTCTTTCCAAGTATAATATCTGTCAAATGTAATGTGAATACAATTATTGGGGGTGTGTGTGTGTCTTTCTCTGAGATAGTGGGTTGATCAGAGTTTACTGCTTAGTACTGTGTTCTGAAACGTTGCCATCTCTCTATTCTAAGCCCTGGGTGAGGCTTCTCCCCATCTCGTTGTAGCTGGGCCACCATGGAGGTTCATAGCTCTGGCCGCTCGCAGCAAACCACACTTCTAGCCCAGGCGCTTATGGTTAATGTTTGCGGTTCTAGAGGACTTTGCTGTTGACCACTCAGCTAAACGTATGATGTGAAATGCCCTGACTTCAGAGCAAGAGTTTGTTTTGGAACAGTGTCCAAGATTGGCAATTATTAGTTTTCCTAAACACAGTATCAAAATAGTGTATTTAAAAGTGAAGATCGCTTTTGTTATGAACTGTTTCCTTCTACTTAAAACCACTGTGTATCTTTTCAGTACTGAAAAGAATCTCTGACTTAAAGCTGAAGAGATCTTATTTTGAGCCACCATACAGCTGTGAATTAAAATTTCTTAGGTAGACAATTTTTTAAGACCCAGTAACTGAGGTCTAGTCTGTTGTTGTTGACTTATATCAGTCCTTGCACGCATGACGGGCATGGCGTGAAAGCTGGGTTTTCTTAGGGGTGATTGTTCTATCTTATGCTAACGCTGCCCACATTTGGTGACATCGTTATATACTTTGAAGAGTCTTACATTCCTGATTAAAGCGCGTACAAATCCACTTAAATTTTCTCAAACTATAGTGTCATGGACATCACGATCACTTAAACATTTTTTTCTAAATGTTTGCCCCATTGTATTTCACATTAGCCCGACCTAATTTCCCCACATCTGAAAGGTCACGTCAGGTTTCGTTCGCCGTAAGTCAGTATAGCCTCTACTGACAGCCTGGGGATATATACGGATCTAGTGAAAGTAGCTATATGCCTTGTTTTATTATTGCTAGAATTTGACCTATAAGAAACCTTCAGTTTTTATCCTGCAGAAGCGGATTCTTAACCCAAG
Source organism: Podiceps cristatus (assembly GCA_000699545.1). Lineage (NCBI taxonomy): Eukaryota > Metazoa > Chordata > Aves > Podicipediformes > Podicipedidae > Podiceps > Podiceps cristatus. The sequence goes on from KL267540.1 coordinate 9,359, forward strand.
GAAACCAAATTCTGTTTTTCTCTACAGTTATTTTCTTTCTCATATAGGAGCTGACTACTGTGGTTTCTGAAAAGAATACTGACATTTCCTTTTATAGAAACAAAACACATACAATTTCCTATCCCCCACCCCACCCCCTGTCTGTAACTACTGATATAAATCTTGTTAATAATCATTGTTATGTTGTATTTGGAGCTATTCTTGATCTACTTTTTCTTCCAGAAGGAAACTCTTATAAAAATATTTTCTGTAAAGGGAGAATCTTGTAATTCTTAGAAAAAATAAAATTTCAGGATCCTCATTATGATTTCATCAGAATTTGGAGCGCAGCTTCTTGTGTTCATGTAGTTCCTCACCCTGTTTTAGTTTTCCCTTTCAAGGTATTACTTTTTCAATTGGAACCTGACATGCCTTTTGAAATGGCGTTTATGCCCATGGACGGTATTCAACTATCATTAAAGGCAGCGGACACTTTTGTCTGCAGCAGCTGCCCTTTGGGACTAAAAACCTGTTCAGACTTCCCTCTAATCCTGCTCGGCTACAGGAATATACCGTGAGAACCTGACAAGACTCTAACATCAGACCAGTTTTGACAGTTTTATACAGTTTACTTAGATTAGGCTAGGATACAAAAAAAGTCAGGCTAATGCAAACCTTGTAAACCTGTAGATATCACTGCTGAATCACTGCAGTATTTCATTTGAATAGCGTAATGTGAAACTGCATAGAGGTGATGACCAATTAAACATAAAAAGAAAGGTAGAGACAGATCTTGTATGAGGCTGGATAATACATAGGAAAAAGTCTGCTGGCAGAGTTATATCAGTAAATGAACGTTTTGGCAAGAATTGATGTTACTGGTTCATCAAACAAAGTCAGTTGTACTAACAAAAGCACTTTGATATCAGCCTTATTGTGTCTATACTGGAAGGATAGTAGCAAATTAATAAAAGAAAAATATAAAAAAAAAATCACTAGTATTTCTAAGTTGGAATTTTTTTAGAGTGGGTGTAAACTGATTTTTCACTAAAAAACTACTGCTAGGATTTGTATTTTCTGGGCTTTCATTTCCTCCTCCTATTCATGATTTGCATTCTTCTGGCCTCTTTAATCTAGTCTTTAAATAATTTCTATCAAACTAAGATCAAACTATCTCATCTTGGTATTATCATATTAATATGCTTTGTTGTTTTCAGCTTGGCAGTCTTGTTCAGGAACGTACATCATTTGTATTCAGGTAAGACTTTATTTGCATGAAGAAGTTCAAGTGCAGCAGCTTTTCTATTTTCCCTGAAACGTTTTTCACATTTTAAACATGTAACCATTCTAGATCACCTTTTCTGTAGCTTGTGTAAGTCTATTAAAATCAAATTTGCTTTAGGCGATAAACCAGCCTAAAGCTGAAATACTGACTGTGACCCTTTGGAAAGATATAAAGAATTTATCAGAAAAAAGTGTTGTGTCCCTTTGGCAATGTCACAATTAATTATCCTTGTGACATTGTATATCTAGCACGTATATGGCCACGAAATGGCCAGGGCGAACTAAAATACATTTTCTTATTCCATACAGAAACTGTTTTCAAGTTAAGCAGATACTGTTATTATAGAAAGGAGAAAATTGTGAAAACTTAATGCACAACTCTGCTAAGGCAGATGTGGTCATGTAATTCCAAGTCCACGGTTAATCTAGCGTTTTAACTTCTCATAAACGTTACGGTGCATAACTTCTGATGCTATCTTAAGCTGTATGTTTAACCCGAAAAACAGAAGTAGGAAACACAGTTTATCTACAGGTAAATTGTAGCTGATCTTGTGATTGTTTAAGGTGCGTTTTACCTGCTGCATCTAGATATATGGCTTAGTGTTAGGGGAGTGATAGAGAGATGTTCTGTCAGCTCTACTTGAACTAACCTCGTTACTCTTGGATTCTTCCCTGAGGCTGTTTCTACCCCATTTTGTACAACTAGAGCAACATGAAGAGACTGAAGGTTTGCAGAGGCTTGAGTCTATGACATGAACTACTAATTTATCTTTTTTTTTTTTTTTTTTTTTTTTTATTTTTTTTTTTTTTTTTTTTTTTTTTGTGTCTAAGTAGCTGGCTTTCCTTGTGCAAGAAACTCACTAAGTTGTCCAATTAGATTGTCAGGAGCATTTTGTTATCCAGGTCTGAGAAGGCATGTTTGAGGTGTTTCTTTTGTGTTAATCTATGATTATTTATGTTAATCTATGATTTTGTGTTAATCTATGATTAAACAATATTTTTTGGTAACATTTCATGTTATTTCATTTTTAGGGTGAAGTTGAATATGGGAAATGATCAACAAGTAAGATGAGTGTCAAAACCAGAAATCATCATGAAAATTGTTTTGATACCTTTATGGAGGCAATCTGTGATGGTAACATTTTTAAAAACTAGAATACATACTTGGTACACAGAAAGCTGTTACTATTTTACAAACTGCAGAGGTCCTTCATGATGAACGTAGTATTTTTCTTTTTGTTTATCATGCTATTTCCCTATCCAGAAAAGTTAACATTGTTTTCAAATGCAACTTAAGCGATGTCCAAGGAACTAACTGAATTTAATAAATACACACTAGTTTCAGGTGGATTGTGTATTGATAAACCTGTTTATTACTCCACATGCAAAGCATCAGCAAAAAAAGCTTCAGTCTAAAATAGGTGCACGTCTCCAGCAGAAAAAAAGATTAGCAAGAAAAAGCTTATGGAGAGCAGCCTATGATAACACTGCTTATCTATAAGAACCTTCTTTGATATAGCTTCCTATTTCAAATAAAAACATTGAAACGCAGCTGGATTTAGGCATAAGATGAGATAATATTTCAAATATTCATTACTAAAATAATTACACCTGGAAGCAAATATTTGATAAGCACTTCTTACATGCATCACAGCTTAACACTTGAAATTGAACTCATTTAATAAGTGGCATCTTCACAAATCACATCTATGGGATATTGATTTGGATATTAAAAATGAACAGCTCCAAAAATAATGACCACTTTGCAAAATGTAGTTGTATACAAATATTGTGGGGCAGCTGTAGCTCTATTTGGTGAATTTCCATTTCCACCTGACTGCTAGTATAAAAACCTGAACTGATTTATTGGTCTTGGAGGTACTTTTCAGTTTCTTGCTTTATCAGCAGCAAGACACAAGACACTGACATTACCTGGTAGTATATATGAGCAGCTTATTGCTATTGATTTTTTTCCAATAATAATGATCTATTTCACCACAATAATGATATTATAATTTTAAGAATTGTATTGATAGTTTTCAACCATTGCATGAGAGAACACTTACTGTAAGAAACAATTTTTAAGACTCAAGACTTAAAACTTCGCTCTCATTTGTTCTACCCATTTCAAAAGTATTTCACTGACTACTTACGTACTGGTGACCAGCTACCAGGAAGACGGACAGAAGAGATGTTTGTGGCTCAACTGATTACTAGTGAATCCATCTGTAGTAGTAAGATGTACAGTTGTGGGAGGGAGCATGAGTTCTGTGAGGTCCTGGGGACAAATGCCAGGCAACGTGTCCCACAGGTGGTCCTGTTCCTCCTTGAGCACATGACATGGTGGCTGGACTTTGCTGCTGTGAAGTGCAGACCTGACACCTCCTGCTACTTCTGGCAGCAAGTCACTTGGGAACACGTGGCCCTTGACATCTGTGGTGGCCAGGGCTGGACAGCCAAATTGTGAATGCAGGGGGCTGCACTCTTAAGTGCATGGACTTATTTCTTTAGCACCTTCTGCACATGTAAACATCTCTGTGGAATCTGCCCTCTCGAGACATGTTTCAATTCTCTCCCACTACTCTGGTCATTTATAACAGCTGTGGGTGTCTTCGAGGCTATCCATTGATCTCTCTCTTTCTCCTGTCTGCTATTTGCCCAAGATTTATCTCAGTGCCCAGAAGGAACGGTAGCCCTCTAAGTCAGAGCTCAATAAGAAACACGTAAAAAAGTGACTAGAATTGCTCTCATCGCTTTGTAATCTTCCGGCCGTGGCAGGCTCTGCAAGTTGTTCATACAATCAAACATCAACCACGCCGTTTGCTGCAGCATGCCTGCATCCAGGAAACTCAGGATCGTGGAGTGACTGACCCTCGCTTCCTGCTACTGCTCCTTTCGCCAAGCTTGGCCAACCTCATTACCGTGGCACCCGGGGGACAATTAAACCAGGTTCTCTGCTCCTGCTGGCCTCCACAGCACCGCTTTGGGTGGCTCCAGATACCGCCACAGCCTGGCCCCTGAAAGCTGCTTCCCAGGTAGGCACTTCATGCCTAGCCCCAAAGGTTCCCTTAACAGTGAATGTGTGGGACCGCTGCCTACCCATGCTACCTTTAAAAAACGGGGTGGATGCAGTCTGGGTGTTAGTAAGAAATAACGGTATTGAAGACATTTTTTCAAATTTACTGAGAGAGATAATGTCCCCGTTTATAATGGCTATCCAATACAGTTTGAGACTGTGTTGGGAGGGACTAAAGCTTCATCCCGATAAATTGTACTGTGAGATGCATTTACTTGTTTTGAAACGTTATTTCTCTGTGACTTTCAAAAAAAAAAATCTTTTCTGCTTCTGAAAATAAACAACTTATCAGTAAGAGGTACATTTTGCTATAAAACTGTTTTGTTTCTGCTCAAATAGAATGTATTTGGGAGACAAATTTTCTTAATTTGCTAACTAATAATGTAATTCTTTTTCTTTAGAGATAATTCTAACACCTTAATAACCCTGTAGGATACTTATTAAAATATAAGAGATTAAATTCTAATGAGCATGCTACAGACCTCTTCTTGAAAGGGCTTCCAGGGAGGGATCTCTATGAGAAAAAAGATTAAGTTCATTTTCCAACCTCTAACAAAAAACAGAATGTAGTACATAGCTGTAACCACCTACAGGAATAACCATAAATTAAGCAGTGTTTCCCTGGTCAGCCAGCCACTTATCCCCCGTGAGCAGGCAGAAAGTCTGCATTTTTCCCAGAACAGATGATTTGGAGTCTTTGCTATACATCAGCCTTAACTGTACTTCTTGTATACAAGTACTGATGGATTTACAATAAAAAGGATATCAGGACCTTTGTCAAGTTTGAAGATAACCCATGGAAGAGTTACCAGACAATGCAAACACCTTCTACATTACTGTACAGCCAGAAAATGACCTGGTGGGAGGAAGCGAGCATTGCTAGAGCCGTGGCGGTAGTGGGACCAGGTCACGGAGATCCTTGGAGGAGAACGGGCCGTGCCCATCATTATAGTCCTACCCAGCTCATAGCAGGAGGGAAACGTTTTATGCTCCCTGCTTTCTCTGTTACTGTTAGCACCTAGGCTTTGGATTCACCGTAGTAAATGAAATTCTATCCACAGTAAATAATTCACTCTCAGTCAAAATAAAAGAGGGTTGGTTTCCTAGTGAGTTCAGTATGAGCAGAATAGAGCTCATAATACAGTTCTTGAGCACCTTGAGGAGGGGGGGGCGGAAATAGAAACAAACCTGTTTCCTACAGATCAGGAAATACTTGTGGATTATGGGTTACTAACAAAAAGATTAGTACTGATTTGGGCGCATTAGGAAAAGCCATTAATACACTAGCCACAAAACATATTGTTACAAGCTAAACCATATATTAAAGGTGAAAAGTACTATATTAAATGAAAGAAATAAAACATTTTGTAAGAATTGTGATGTAAATATCCTGCTTTCCTAGTATATCTGATACTATAATGTCATTGATACATTAACATACTATTTAGTAAGACGAAGCAATAAAATACAGTTGATGGGAAGGACATTTTAATTACCAGTATTCAGGCTGAGTATTATTGTGAATCTCTTATACAACTTGTATTCCCAAATTATGAACTAATTTTTACAAAGTGATATAATTAAAACCAGTACACACAAACTGTTATGATACCCAAGTGATCAAAGGTAAAGCAGTTATTTATATTACATTACTGTTCTCCCCTCACACCAAACAAATCATTTAGAAAATTTAATTGAGAGGAAAGTAGTGAAGTGGGTATGGGGTATATTGCATAAAGATGAAAGAAAAATGTAAGGAAAATGTAGATATGATTTCACAGTGCTGGAAGCATAAGGAAAGGAGACAGAGTATGTGTTGTATTTACAGGGATAAAAATAGTTTACTACTAATGGAAAGGTGAGCAATAAGCAACACAAAAGGTTAGGCGAAGCAAATGTAATGCAAGAGAAGACAAAGAGTAAAGTAAAATTCCAAAGAAAAATAACCTGGAAAATAACCATGCGATTGCTTCAACAAAGTTGAAAGACACCTCCAACCTCACCCTTTTTTTTTCATGTTGGACTCTATATGAGTAAAAAGATGCAGTTCTTTGCCTAAAAGCTGTGCAATCCAGCATCAAGTCTGAGGCAACAGGTGAAACAAATGTAGCGCAAGAAAGCTGTAGAGTTATGGTGAATACGCTCATAGAGTTTTATGTATTGTGGTACATCAGGTGATTGAACTGAAATTCTTTAAACTGCTTTTTAAAAACTTGACTCCAGATGAAAACATAAGAAGGATGGTGATAAACTCCAGGAAATCACAGAATCATAGAAAGGTCTGGGTTGGAAGGGACCCCAAGGATCAGAGAGTTCCAACCCCCCTGCCACAGGCACGGACACCC
>KL267541.1:10345-23058 GCA_000699545.1 Podiceps cristatus
AAAAAAAGCTGAAAATTGGAAAATACCAGTTTAATGTTCTTAACTTAAACTTAACCCAGACACTTCTTACTACTTCTCAGCATTTAATTATATTTATAGACTTTTCTTGAAGTGCCATACTCGCTCTACAACAGATGGTCCTCATAGGAGGGCTAAGTGTTCAAAAACTCTCTTTTATCCTCATTAATTAGTTTGGAGCCTTATGTATATCTTACTAGGTGTCATCCAAAGTGCTCATTTTCTCATAAATTGTATCAACTTAATATGGTTCACAAATACTAATGAACTTCTCTACATTCCTGTAAAGTGAGAGAGTGTTATCATTAGAAGCATTTTTTTTTCCCTGTTATGCTAGCTTGAAATAAGGAATAGGATTTTTTTTGATTTTTTTATGGAAGAGAATTTAAAAACCATTTTGTTTCAGAAAAGTCAAAGTACATTGCAGTTTTTGGTCAAAACTAATCTTTTCACTTCTAATACATGTAATATTTTGCTTGCTGTAATAACCACCAGCCATCATGTTATAATAATAACCATCATGTTAACTGTAATATGAATTTTAAAGGTATTTTCATGTGGCTCACTGCATGCGGTGCTTTTTGAATGGATGTCTCTTACGGTCCAGCTAACAAAATTTGTCTCCAAGGGAAATGTGTTACATCAGGTTATGCTTAGATTTTTTGAAGGGTTGGGTATACCTGTAAAAACCCATGGGCTGGGTGAGAGAAGGTGCTGATAGGTAAAGGCCTTATAAATTTTATAAGAAGTCAATTAAATATTTCAGAGTGTATTGATTAAACAAATTATTCTGTCTCAGTCAAACTGACCTCAGACAAAATTTACCTCTCACCTTCCTTGATCAGAGCACATGTATTTCACAAGACTAGCATTTTTTCCCATGGGAAGTATCGGTTAAATGGCAAATTAATTTTCTGATTGAAAAAAAAAAATTCAGATGGAAAATCCATAGCCCCCTGTGATATTTTTATATGAAGAACTGAAGAAATTTGTCCAGTTGCCCAAAGTTTTCACTTGTGAGCTGCCCTATGCCTTGTTACCTGCCCCAGGTGAGAAGCTCCTCATTGCCTTCAGGCCACCGTGCCTACAGGTCTCAGCTGCAGATTCATGGACAAACAAGTGCCAGTCACAAGTACTTTGGGAAGGTGCCTCGGAGTGATGGTTTTTGTTAGAACAACTGAGAACTGAGGGGAAAAAACCGACAACACGACGACTCAGAGAGTATGCCAAGAACGCAATCCCTCCTTCAGGTGTGCTAAGCGCAAGTGGAGAACAGGTCCTCTGAGTTCAGCCAGCCACGTCTCAGCTCGCTGAGGGAAAAGAGAGCTATGGTAGATGGCTGTTAATTAGAGAGGAGATAAGCTGGCCGATTCCTAAGGAAAAACTACTGTGCCCAATAGAACAAAGGGAGGTTTAGGCTGAAAAGGAGGGAAAAGGCTGATTGCATTCTGCAGCAAAACCAGTGTCTGCAATGGGGCTCTGATTTCTGGTGCCTGTTTCTCAAGCTTGTCTTTGGAAGATGATTTATTCACTGCCTTTAAACATCTGTCTTCTGCCTGAAAGTGCAAGGTGCATACCTTGATCTTTTTCTTGTGAAGACAGTGAAAAATAGATTTTTCCACAAATTCTGCTTGGGGGCTTTTAAAGAGTGATCCATTGCATCACTGATGACATGGGAGGTGAGCATAACCCCTTGTGCCACAGCATGTGGGTAAAAGGAGTAGATCCCCTTGTGCTCTTTGTTGCACATGTGCATGTGTCTACAAATCACACAGAGCATTATTCAGCACTGTTGTTCACACTTTCATGGAAAATGTCTGACAATTGTGTTTCTTAATTGAGATCAATCCAATATATTGATTCTCTGGGATCAATTTGCAGCTGAGATTCGTTGCAGCAGAATATTTGTTCCCAAAGACCAGTCAGAATGGAGGGTCTAGTGAGAGATTAACACTTAAAATATTCCATTCTGGGATTTTCCCAGTCAGAAATATTGTCTGGAATGAAGATCTGGGAATCTGGATTCTGCAGGAACTTGGATGGAGTGCAAATGAGAAGAAATCTGGCAATCTATTCTTCTTTCTAAAATCAACTGCACTCCAGGACAATGAAAGTTAATTCAGGTGAACAACTGAGAGGAACTGGGCAATGGAGAGCTGCCTTCTACTGGTAGGAGTTGGTGAGCTTCATCTTCGGCTCTCTGATTTTTATGCACCCTGTGACCCCAGTACAGCCTGGGATCGCACTGCAGTTACTTCCATATTTGCCTATGAGTTCTTGTATGCATCAAGGCAAGGGAGAAGACAGCCCCCACAAACATCCCTGTGCCTGGGTTCTGCTGGCTTCTGCTCCTGCAGGACAGACAAACCTCTTTCACCAGACCCACTGCTGATGGGGGGCTAGCCAGACCCTGGCCACAGAGCAACACCAGCTAGCCCACCGAGGCCTTTGCTGGCCATCTTCACGGGAGGTGGTAAAGTGTTCTTAGACCTATATGTTTAAGTGCTTTTCTTACGTGGGACTGCCACAGTGGGTGACCTTGGCCAGAGGGAGGGATCTGCTTTTGCCACTGAGTGCCTCGGAGACCCCAAGGCTGTGCTGTGCCTGTTCCCCTGGCAGCTCTGCCATGGAGAGCAGGAAGAGCAAGAGGTCACAAAAATGAGCAAAGTGAAGTTGTTGATCTCTTTTTGCCCCACTTCTATAAATAGAACCATCCTTTTTTGTTTCAGTTTTATTTCTAGTCATGGAGAGCATCATGTTGTCTTTCTCATTCCCATTGCTAAAATGGCTCCTAGGTCTTCTTCATGTTCCTTTCCAATAACAGCGCCGGGTGGAGGAAGACATGATTTCCCAGTGTTTGGGAGATGGTGAGGCCAAATATACAAGAGCTCAAGTTCCTCTCTCGACATCCCTAGGAGAGGGAGCCGAGATGCCAGGGACTGCACGCCAGCGGAGCTGGGGTTGGATGCTGCCCGCGGCTGTGCCCCATAGCCAGAGGACGCAGAGTCTGGGGAGGCTGATGAGGCTTTATACCTGGTGCTGCACCTCGGGGCTCGCCAAGCCGGGTGCCACCAGCTGGGGAAAGCTCCCTGCAACAGATCCCACTGCTCCGTGAGACCTGGCATTTAGGATCATCCCATACCTGGCTGCATCTGCTGCAGGAGAAGCAGCTTGCTTCCCTCTGGCAGCCATGCCTTTAGGGCCTGCAGGACTCGGAAGCTTAGCTTCTCAGAAGTTCAAGAGGCTTGTATTTTTGCAGCAGCTGTAAATTCGATTTTGTTTGGAGAAGTGTCATTGGTCCCATTCCCTCCTCCTTTTCTCTGCTCCCTTCTTTCTGCTGTCTGTCCTTCCTTTCTTAAGTAGCTATCATACTTCTGTTTCTGCGCAAAGCAATGCTTGTCTTGCAATATAACGGGTTGACGCAACTCACTGGAGACTTCTTCAGGGGATGCAGCTATTGCTGTTTCTAGCAAAGATGTGACCGTGTGAAACGGGCATTGCATTTCTGCACTGCAATGTGTAACTGTGCCTGTATCCCAGTGCAAACTGTCCCAAGATGGGCAGATACTCTAGCTTTTAATTAAACAGCTTTGGGCAAATATGGAAATTTGTGCAAATAATAGAGCATTTGCACGAAGGGATGAAGCCGCAGAAGAGGTTCTGAACAGGCCAAATACAAATCTTGCTTCCAAATTGGCCATCTGTTTGCAAAATATATATCAGCAAATGCTATAATTTCACGTACGTGACTTGATTTCAATTTGACTGTGGTAATTCTGAGGCCTGACTAATGACATTTTGTAATAGCCGTCTTCACTACTTACTCTGGAAAGTGTTGTCTGCGCTGACATTTCTCAAACACTGAACGCAGAGGCCTAGAAGTTCCTTTTGTATTTGAAATATGGTGCTATTAAGCAAGCACATTTTGCAAGTTCTAATCTCACGCCAGGAAACACTATTCTCATGAAGAGGTGACTATCAGAAAAGTGCACCCAGTTTCCTTCCAGTAAGATTTGGGCTGAGCTCATATCTCTCAGCACAGATGCTGAGCGTTTGCTGGCACGAAGGATAGGTACTTGTGGCAGTTTTGCGCAATGACAATAGATTAGGAGATGCTCAAAAATCTGAAGCTTGCAGAGGCAGTGACAGTAAATATTTTTTGGAGGTCACAGTGGGTCAGAGATAAAAAACCTAAAGTGTGTCTTTGTCCGGGTGAATAGCTTTGATGCTGTGCATGTAAATACTTCTAATCACGATGCACAAATTCTGCTTCTTGCAGTGTCTTGGCCGCTCTGCATATTGCAAATATTTCACATTCTTTTTTCCACCTTTTTTTTTTTTTTTTTTTTTTTTTTTCTGAGCACATTAAGGTAGCCAGTTTCAAGCCATAGTCTACAGGGGTTCACTCCTCAGGTAAAGGAGGTTTCATTGCTATTTGACAGTGAAAGTTTTCACACAGCCCATGGAGGCTTGAGAGCTGCTTGGGGCTGGTGGTTTTGTTACAAGTGTATGTGGTGTTTGTAGCACACGGGTATGAGGAGGATGTGGATCTCATCTTGGAAAGTTTTAATGATGACTATATTTATTCTCAGACTCCTAAGATTTTAACATTTAAGCCTACTCTAAGAAGGCTTCCAAGAAAAACAAAATTTCATTTACCCACAGTTAAAAAACAGTTCAATTAATTCTAACACTTGGGATTTGTGTTGTGATTTTCCTAAAGTAGGGAGGCTTTTCCTGGAAGGACCCTTGAGGTCACTGCTGTACTGCTGCTTTGACAATTCGGTCAGGTAAACTCTTACTGACGGATAGCAAGGAACAATCCTTTTCCAGTAGAAATACAGTACATTTTAAATATACAGTCTTAGTCCCTTAGATGGAATGTAGTCATCTCCTTACTATATGTTTTTAAAATATACTGTGGCAGAAAATCTCAGGAGAGCAAGCTGTTAACCTTGCCAACTCAGCTGTCCCTCCTTGTTATTTTCCCCTTCGTACTTGTCTGAGACTGATGGGACAATGCTACCCGCTCGTGGGGAACAGCCTCTAAAAAAAGACATTGAGTAGGACTGGAGACATCCTTTTAATTTCTCCTTTAGGGGCCTCTTTCTGTCCTTTCAAAAAAAACCCCAAACAAAATCACCAGAACCCCAAAGGTTTTGTCCAAGTGCTATCATTTAGATATATTAGGGACCCATTTTGGTATCTTCATCTGTTGAGAGACTAAAATTCTCACTTCACTGCATGTAAAAGCTTCAGTCTGCTTCAGCTGAGTATGATTTGAGTGTCAGATCCACCCAGTTTGGAAAGACACGGTGTCTAATTTTGCTGAGGAGAGTTCTTGACGTATGGACTCGATGTGCTGTTCACAGCATACTCTGGCACCCAGACACTTGCTAACCTTTTCTGTTTTGGGCAGAATGCATCGGTAGTTGATTTCTTTGTGGTTTGAAACAGATGGTTTGTAGTCCATTTTGCTATCATTTACCAGAGGGGTCCCCTTGAACTACAATGATCTTGTACTGTGCTCTTAGCGAAGTCTCTGATCTCCAGGTATAGTAACTACTGTGTCTGTAATTTCTCAAGTACTGTAAAAATGCAAGTGTATAATTTCACAAGTTAATCTTAGAATAGCAGAAGTGTAAATGTCAGTAGCTTTTTGCATAGATACATTGCACTTTTTATATTGCTTTACTTTTTATAATTTTATATTGCTTTTTCATTGCAAGAAAATTGCTATTAAGCTTTGTTATGATATTTAAAAGATATTGCAGGAAAAGTAAAATGCTGCCCTGTCTAGAAACCTAGACTTTTCTTCATTGAAAGAATACGTGTGAATTGTTTAGGCTGCACAACCATAGCTGGACTTGAGGAGCAAAACCATTTGGCCACGGTTGACTGAGGTGTCCCCCTTTGGCCCGTGCTGAGACAGGTAGTCCTGAGACAGGGTCAGATTCAGATTTTGTTGGTACCCAGATTTGAGGTTGTTTAGGCCAAATGTCTCAGTCTGTGTCATTCCTACTTAACCTTTTTGCAGAAGTGTGTGAGTATGTGGATACATGAACAGAGTTACTCTTCCCCTCAAGTCTGTGCTGGTGAGATGGGACTTAATTAAATTGATGGGCTGAAACTTGCTTATTTGATCACTGTTGGGAATTATTTTTAAAAAGTGATGTATTTGAGACATATTTAAAGAAAGTATGGCATCCTTGAAGTGAACAGCATGTGATGTGAGAAATGAGAGGAGGGAACAAGCAGCTAAAACCAGAGCTAGTTAGGTTACCAGTGTAAGTGGCGTTGTGCATAGGCAGATGGGTACCAGCTGCCTTTTTGCTAGATACTGAGGTATACTGTATGAACTGGGGAAAGAGAATATAGTTTAACAAACACTGCTAATCCTGCAGAATAAAAAAGAGCTGTAAAAACCTTCATGAAACCTATTTTTTTTTTTTTCTGAAATAAGTAGGGCCATATTTTGGTGTAAAGTGTATGTTTCTCTTTAATATTCAAATGGGAAAATATTTCAACTTGTTTCAGTCTCTAGTGCTGCTGAAAAAAACCTCTGGATACATGATAAAATGAATATTTATTGTGTATGACAGATGGGGAAGGGAACTGTTATTTTTGGAGCCAGGCAAAAATGATACACGGTTTCTTTTTGTTTGAAATGTTGATTAAATTTTTCACAAAAAGAAAACTGGCAGCGGACCAAAAAAGTGCAAGACCACCCATTAGAAAAACATTAATTTTGTATCACATATTCAAACTTGACAAAGTGGAGAGAAGAGTCCATTAAAAAACAAAACAAAACCCCAAAGAAACACAACAACCAACCAACGGACAAAACCCCAAAGAAATGGAAGAAGAGTGAAGAGCCAGGGCTGAAGGGAGAGGTACGTGAAATACAGACGTGACAAATTGCACCATGTGTCGGCTTCTGCAGCTGCCTTCCCTGCTGCACTAGTGTTCGTGATACTTTTAGGTTTGGTTGGATGCACAGCCACTGATTCATAACCTTACCCGCAGGAATCACTACAGAGCAGTTCATTCCTTCAACTCCAGCTGCTGGAAGGAAATGTTATACAGGACATTTGGTGTATAATTTTTATAAAAATGCCCGACATTCTGCCTTAATACCTCACTATGTTGAGCAAGTCATGCTACCATCTGGCCTAGCTAGCAAGAGCTCTGGGTCATATTTAGGGCAATATTAACGTGCCCACTGTTCACAGTAACTGCCACCTCGTGTCAGTACTTTTGTGCAAAGTGTAGTGGTGACTGAGGTCATCGAAAAGAAACTTCCAACATCCACCGAAATTGGAGAAACGTAGCTTGGAAGCATCCCATAATGTGGAGCAAATTTCTTGTAGTATTTGTTAGGGGAAAAAAACCACGCAGGTAATGTTAGTCATAATAGATGTCCTGCAGAATGTCATAATGAGTAATTTGAGCCAGGTTTCCCTAACTCCTTATCCTAGGGACTGCAGAAAAATTTGAAAATATGCATCAACAGGCCACATTAAACTTTAAGAAGAGAGTTATTGTAATGGCCATTTGGCCTGGTGTCTTCCAGGACATATTTCCAGAAAGAAATGCTAATAGTTTTCGGTGCTTTCTTCTCATCTCATTCTCCAGCATTACTGACTTGCTCCAGTTGAAAACTGGACCAGTTCAACCAGGATGAGCTTTTTGTTGTCAAGTGAGCAGCAATCTTGTCAAAATCAAATTTGTAAAGAGGAAGCAAGTTGAAGCCTCTCAATGTGTGGCAATTCTTCCGGAACAGGGCAGGCGACACGCAATCTGGGACAGCCCCTGGGGACAGCAGATCAATGAATGCTTGCACAGAGATGTTGCCTAAGTAAACACAGTCACGGGGTCTTGTTTCACAAGCATGCCTTCCTATTACTCGAGTAGTAATACCATGCTTTTTCTACAGTGAGCTCTGAGTACCTTATGGCTACCTCACTCACCTAGAAAACCCAAGACATGCAACTTCATGAGCCAGAGTGCAAAGCATGGGGTTTGGCATGAAACTGATGGAAGGGGCGAATTGTTTTCCAGCATGAGGTTGCCCTCAGGGGCACATCTACATTTTTAGCAGCATATTTGTGCTGGAGCTCCATATGGTTGCGTGAGTAGGGTACATACAGTACATTTTGTTCTGCAATCGGTGTCCATACGTTTCATTTCACTATGTCCTGCATGAACACGGGTTCCAAATAAGAGCTGTGAGTTCTGGTCAGCTGTCCCATCAAGTGTTGCTTCAGTGCTGTCCCAGATGTTTTCAGAAAACCTCTATGTGTCCTGTACTGTGCCCTAGAAAGCATGGGACATCTTGGGCTCACCGGTGTCATTCCTCAAACTCCACTGCTCCTTCAAATGGGTGCGTTTTTAAAATTCTGCCTCCTTGCATGGAGAAAGCCTTGATGTACTTTTGGCCTTCATAGACAGGCATATAAATAGGGGACTGGTGAGCAGCTGAATCTTAAGGTAATGAGAAAGATGTAAGCAATCAGCTAGCCCTGCCTCTGGAGATGATAGATCAACCAAAAGCAGATGCATGGATACAGTGCTGGGGATCAGAGCAAAGGGATGGCAGGATGGGATAGTAACCTCGCTTACTTCAAAAGTCACTGGCCTCAGGCTGAGGAGAAAGCTTTCTGTAACGGCCTGCCAACTCCTGCATGTAGACTTTGCTTTTTGCAGATTTGCTGCCTGTTGTTTGCTAATTCACTTGGTAGAGGATGATGACGATGCGTGACAAGGGAATGTGCAATGCCACCGTAAAGCGCCTTTGCCCGGTACTAAGACTAAATGGCAAATGATAAGTTGCTCATGACTAGACATGACTGGACTTCTTGGGCTGTGGGGTGCTGCATTCAACCAGCAGGAAGAGAATAAAGGGCACAACAGAAAATATTGTTAGAATAGTTTTAAAGTTCATATTATGCATATATGCAGTTCTGCATATATGCCATCCTCAAGAGGTGTATAAAATTACAAAATGTATACACATGGGTAGCAAGAATGACAGAGGACCTGGAGCTGCATCCTCTGCAGCAAGGTAAAATACTTGATAGCACAGAGAAGAGTTGGCAGTTGGAGGACACTAGCAGGGCTGAAACTTTGGGGTAGTGTGGAAAGGTGAAGAGGGAATGCGTGTTTGCTGACTCTCACACTACCAGCTCTAGAGGGCAGCCTGTGAAATTATCAGATGGTATGTTTAAAATGTACAAAAAGGAGTAGTATTTTTCCATCAAGAGTGTATTTAAACCATGGAACTCATTGCCATAGGGTGGGGTTGAGGCTGGAGGTATTCTTGGATATAACAGATTCCTGGAAGCCAGATAGTGTTGGGATCAACCCTTTCTGGAGGGTCAGAAAGACCTTAATTGCTGGTTGCCAGAAAATACAAAGAGGAAAGGTCACACTACACATGCCATGTTCTTATATCTCCTTAAACATTGGCTGCAGGTTGCTGTCGAGACCAGATGCGGGGCTACGTGGACTTTCAGTCTGTCCTGCTGGGACTGCTCTGACATTCTTACGGTTTCAGATTCTCCAGCTGTCACAGGTTTTTCTCTATGATGCTGCAAGCATCGATCCCTGACTGTTGGATGGCCTGTGAGGGTGTCAGCAAGAGCTTTAGAAGATCTGGAGGGGTTTTCCACTCCTTTGTTTATTAGGAGGCTTTTCCCCATACACATAGATGTTGCTTTTTCTCCTGATATCTGGAAGGTCCAGAACACCTTGGCTTACAAAGCCTTTACTGGCAAAAGAGTTAACCATTTCCCGACTAAGTTGCAGTGTGTACATATGCACACAATGAAACGTGTTTGTAGGACAGAAAAGTAAAGAGAGGGTCCTCTGATCAAAGCTGACCTCTTGATATCATGAGATCTGCTGCCTGTGGTTTGGGCAGCCTTCATGAATGAACGAGGTACGTGGCTGAGAGGCCTCTCTGTGGTGGTGCAAAGGTAGAGAATGTTACGGTTGAAATGCTTACGGTAGCAACAGTCTCTCCTGGATTTGTACCACTCTGTGCACCGTCTTCTGTGTCCTGGCCCTACTTCTGCTCATGACCTACCTTTTACTGTGGCCGTATCGGTGAGTAACTTAGCTCTGCACAAAATAAAGCTTCTTTTAATAGCAAAGGATAATAAAGTGTCCCATCTAAATATGTGATCTGGTTGTAGCAGCCTGGGCAAGACTGATAAGGGTGCTGGGAGGACAGAGGTCTGCAGAGAGGTGAGGGTTACAGAGGAGCACAGGTTAAGGGATGGACAAGAACACACGTCAGGGACATGGCAGAACTTGGCTCAGGGTGCAGGTGAATTTACAGCCACTTTGCTGCAGGTAACCTTGTCCCCCGTTTAGAAAGATCTGTTTCTGAAAGGGGCTTGATACTGAGCATAAAGTACTATAGGGTTTGCAAACACTGCATTTTGTTTGTTGAACATGAAATGGCTGAACCCGGAGCAACTTGAATTTACCCATGACGGATCCTGAGTCAGGCATAAGCCCTGTTGAAAGCAAAGGCTCTTTAGTTCATTATTCCTCCTGTGCACCAACTTCTGATGAAAACCCCTCTTACAAAAACATCAAAGTTGGCACATTAACAGAATCCTTTCCTCAAGGTGCTGTTTCTTCATCTTCTCAGAAGCGCAGCCTCAAGGAACAGTTCTGCCAAGCACTTTTCTTCATTACAACATTACAAGGTTTTGAAACGCTCTTTTAAGTAGAGTGTTAAAACTGGTGGCCGCTTACATTGTTAAGAAAACACTGCCTATCTCCCTTTGGCAGACTGCGGTGCCAGAAAATTTCAGACTTCTCCTCTGTTCCACCAAGCCTTCAGAAATAAGTATAATTTTATGATTTCAGGATATACTAGAAAATCCTTCTCTTCTATTATAGTAGTGATTCTGGAAAGCGAAGAAGCAAATTTATCCTAAGAGGAAGAGACAAATGGTCAGAGCAAGCTCTTGAGGGTGGCATTCTAGTTCTCCATGAGTGCCTAGCTGCAGGGGCCCTGAGAGAGGCTGCCAACCTCCAAGAAACATGGTATCATCAGCAAACTCATTATCGTATTTTGGCCTAAAACAGCACATCACTGCTGCTACTGATTTTTTTAATGTTGTAGAACTATATAAACCAAATACTTTTTAATGTAGTCCTCAGGTTTTCGCTATATATGTAAATGTCACTAAAATGCTGTTAGCTGTGCTGTTAATCAGTGAACCTTTTCTGACCGGTGTTTTGCTGTAAAATAGTTTTGAGTTTCTGCAGACATTTGTCAGTTTACACTAAACGGTTTTGTCCAGATTACTCTGGTGTACCCTGGAGAGCACAGACAGCATCCTGTATCTGTTCCACTTCACATGGGGCAATGAAAAAGAGACAATTGAGCAGGAACAGAAACCCTGGAGGGCTTTCATTTCCACCCTTCTTTTGGAGACTTTGCAATTGGAATACCACTCTTTTCTCTCAGCAGGTGGCAGCCTCTATATTTCTCCATGTATGGATACACGTATGTCTATTTTTTTTCTCCTCTTTCTCTCGATCTATGTATCGAGAGAAAACTATAGATTTGTATCTATAGATTTGACCTATGTATCAAGAGAGAGAGAGAATTTCTAATGAGTCTAAAAATTACCATCGGAGTACCAAGGAGTATGTGCTTTCCTACCTATCTCTTATTTCCAGGATTTCTCTTGAATATTTTAAAATTCAGCAAAAGATCCTGTGATTTCTGCCTAGGTCATGTAATTTCAACCCTCTCATCTCAGGCCAGTTTCATAAATATATCGTGAAACGGGGAGCAGCTCTGAACCACTGACGAGCAGCAAGATGATACCCTGTTCCTGAATGCTGTGTCCTTGCTGTGCAGAGTCGTCCAGTTGCAGCTTCAAGGGAGCCAACAATAGTTAAAGATTCCAAACAGTGCTGCCATATCATTATGGTATTACATGGTTACATTCAGTTTCCCATTTTTTTTTCTCTTTGTTCTTGTAACTATGGTGTCAAGCCAAGAGCCATATCAATTATTCATACAACCTGCTGAAAGCACTCTCCCAGGGAAGCCTATTCACAATAACTTGTACCTTAATAAAAATAGTGACTTGAAAAGGTCCTGCGATCTTTCAGTTTTCCGTGAAGACAAGGGGAATGGCTCAGCACTTATGAGAAGATCAGATTTGATGAGCTGTCCTTAAAGTAAGTGCAGGGCTCTGCTGGGTCCCCAGTGAAATAAATGCTCCGGAAAGAAGAAATCCTGGAAGCTACAGCCAGAGGGATCAACAGAGATCTCAGTTTTGTTGAAAAGGAAGCTCTCAATCCAGGGATGTTTTGAAGGGAAAAAACCTCACCACTTTCTTGTAAGCTTTCATTAAAGTTATCCAAATTTTCCTGTAAATTGTAAACCCTCATGTTGGGTTCTCCCTCCTTTCAGTTAACTAAGTCTGAATGAACACTCTTCCAGCTTGTGATTAAGGAAAATTTGTGCAGTAAAACAATATTGTTCTTAAACCCTCTTCTTTTTCTTTTCAAAATAAAGTTGTTTGATAGCAATGATTCAAAGAAATATGTCCTGGTTTCAGCCAGGAGAGAGCTAGTTTTGTCTTCAGCAGCTCCTGTGTTTTGGATTTAGTATGTGAAACAAGGTGACAGGACGCTGCTGGTGTTGGTGGCTGCTGAAC
>KL267542.1:355-105260 GCA_000699545.1 Podiceps cristatus
GATGGGACACGCCGGGATGCAGCTGCAGCTTTGGAAGCAACTGGGGAAAATTGGGGATCTTTGCTCTCATGACAGTGGAAGTGAGCTCTTGGAGCCGGGTGCTGCTGCTCTCCGTGGGGCTGCTGGCTGTCTCGGTGACTGGTAAGTGTAATGGAGAAAGCTGGTAACTTTAGGAGCATTTTTTTTTTCCTGCTCCTTAGATCAGAGGACCACTGCTAATCCTCTTGGGGGGATGACACAGGGGACGAGGATGACACTGTGTGTGTGTACTTGTGTGTCAGCACATGCTTCCCTGTAGCGTTCAGTAAGGACTTATGTTTTCTTCAGACCTTTGTAGCTTTGTACAAGGCACTTTCCCTCTTTATGCTTTGGAAGCAACAATTTCAAGTGATGGGATAATAAAAGGTGGCTTTGTTTGATCACATTCCCCTTCTCTGGTGGGTCAAATCATTTGTGCATGGTTGCTGTATGATATGCAAGATGACTGTGAAAAATGCCATCACAGTTCCCCCTCTGTCTTTCCCTTGCATCTTAATTCTTTATTTCCCTACCCCAGTGTTTGTCTGTAGCTGATAAAATAGATTTAGGATGCCTTGTATAAAGATGGAAGCACTTTTACTCCTCTTGCCTTTCAAGTTGGTTGTCTCATATATGAGGTCTTTGGCTTCATCATCATGTATTATTGGTGGCTTTTTTTTTTTTTGAGAAATATGTGTTTGACTTGAAAGATAGCAAAAGACGACTTGAATTTGGGGGGAGTTTGCTTATGTCTCCTCCCTAGTTTCCGCAACTGCCCCTGTAGCAAGAGCATATCTGAGGACTGAAGTTTATTTCTGGTGTAAACAGCAAATATTTAGGGACTGTCCTTATGTGTGTGTAGGAGGGGGAAGAGTGGGAGAGCTGAGTCTTTGGCAGTGTCTTCTTTCAGTGCTGTGCAGTGCCCCGATTTCCAAGAGTTTCTAAGTAACGTTTGTCTTGTCTGCTATATCTTAGGCTAGAGGAATGTGTGTTTGTGCATTGCTGTGTATGAAACCTCGTGTGTGGGTTTTTTTTTTTTAAACTTTATCTGGAATGCAATATTGATTTTTAATTATGTAAGGCAGATTTCCTCCAAGGAGATCCAGAATAAGTATTAACTTCTCCCGAGTACTCTTGCAGTGGATCTGAAGAGTTTTGCTGTCTGGAAGTATCTATTAGGAAAGGGTATAAAACCACCCAAACAACATACAAGTCCTAATTAAGGATGAATATTTTGCTGAATACTTTTTCTTTAGCAGAAGCTTTCAGCCTGTATACAAGAGAGCCATTCCAGCAGCTTCTGTAGTGCTTTTCTGATACTAGACTGATGTAGAGGTACCTAAAGGTATGACTTACTATATTGGGGTTTACAGCTGTTTTTCTTCTAAGCTATCTGTGGCTTATTCATACTAGATCTTCCAGGCTTTTCTCTGTACCGGCTTGTTCAGTATATAATTCTTTCTTCTCAGGCTTATAGCTCCCTTCTTTCTGCATTTAGAGTGCTGTCTGTTCTGGATCCTTCACCCAGAGGTTGGTGCTCTGTTGTTTTTCTTTGTGAACAGATCATCTGCAAAAGCTTTTTAGACCTCAGATATTTATTTGCGTTGGAGTTAGAGGCATTGGTCAATAGCTCCTCTTTCCTAGCTCTTTTCTTTAACAAAAAGATCATTACTGGGATTTCATAATTTGTTAAGCAAGGGATCAACTTTGAAATCAGTGGCTTACTGCTTGATATCCAGAACACTGTGTGTGTATATGGAGTGAACGCACCGACCCTTTGCAGAGTCCATGATATTGTAGGGTCTAATCCCAGAAAGTAAGTTCAGTCTGGACTGGGACTTCTAGCACTTTCGCTGGGCAAATCATGAACCTTCTGTAGAACAAAGTTCCGAAGAGGCTTCATCTAACCTTGCCTGTTCCTAGGGTTTGTGTGGGTAGTAGTAACCGAGAGTACCCATAGTGTGGCAGTAGAGCTGTATATGTAGAACTATCAGTTAGTAGTTCTGGCCGTCTTAAAAAGGTGATGTGAGGAGGATTTCTCTCCCTTTTCATCAGCTGTGCTATGTCAGGAGTCTTGCCCAATAATGTCCTAAGAAACAGCACAAAGCTTGTGCTTTCTTTGGACGCTGCTGTGTCTGAAGGCAAGATAACGCACCATCGTGTGTGCACAGAACGGGCAGAGCTGTAGGGAGGGCGGCATTTGCGATACGCTGAAGCGCAGGGTCTGTGTGTGGGGTGGGGAGAGGAAGTGGCTTGTATAGTTTCCCCTTTTAGTATGAAGGGTGCAGTGACGATGTGTCAGTGGTTTAAGATTTGCAGAGGGCACTGAATTTGTCTTTGGCTGCAAGTTGACTCTGTGCGTGGCCTCTCGGAAGTGTGTTTCTTGATTGTCAAAACAAGTGGGAACAGGAATAGTATTCCTTTCTGTCCCCTCAGGGTAATTAGTTATGCATCAGCACTGAAGGTGTTTGGGGCAGATACTGGCCTAGTGTGTATGGATACACACATTTGCAATTCCTTTTGAAGGCTTATTATGAAGGGGGTCTGGATACCATTATTTCACACACTATGCTTTAGTAGTCAGCATCTTGTTTGGTACTGGGTTATGGAAAGATGAACTAACTTGAAACATGGTCTAATCAATTTAAACCCATTGTAATTTTAATTTTTCTTGATGGAAAATAGTTTTTGGCAGACTCTTCTGAAGAGTGGAGGAGCGGGAAGCTGTTTATGAATTTTGATGTGTGTGTATGTCTTTATGTTGTAAATAATCCTTTTGTTTTCTTCCATTGTCTTAAATCTTCACAGAATTGAGTGATTCAGGGGCTCCTACTCTGAAATACTGTGTGAAATACTCATTGATTTGAGTGTATTTTTTTTAAAAAGGGGTAAGGGTATGAGGTACTAACTCTCTGAAATGGTGGATATGATTTTTTTTGTAAGAGGGAGGGAAGTGAATATATTGTCACCAGCCTGATTACATTTGATTGTGGCATATGATGGAACTACAGTATTTTAAGCCCTGTCGTTTTGATCTGAGTCTGGCTATCACTGAAGCAGTTGGGATACAAGTGCTAAATGGAATGAATGATTCCCGCATACTCATTTATGTCTTGCTATTTGCCTTTTGTTACTGGAAAAGTCATTTATGGAAAACATTTAGTGGGTGCAGCTCACTTGCTTGGGATCAGGCTGGCTTCTTGGTCCTGAGAGAGGCTGGGAGTGCAGAAGGCATCCCATTGCTGTACCTGCCTCCTTGCCCTTGTGACTAGAAGAATATGTAATCTAGTCCATACGTTTTCAGCACTTCGTAGTGGGGTGTAACATAGGTGACCCTCAGGTGGATGGGAATAGGGCCCTATCCTTCCCTCCCCATGTGCCTGTATATATGGGGCTGGGCCACCATGTGGCCCTCAGGTTTGCCTGGAGTGTAGCGAGTGTACTTTCTTACCTCTTCGCATTGGTGTGTGCACTTGCAAGCTCTCGGTGAAGAACATTTAAATTCAGTGTGCGTTGCTCTGTGGAAGTATGTAGTAGGGCAGGGTGGGGGAAGAGGAGCCCTTGCTTGGAAGACTGCTGCGCCTCAAGCCTTGGATGTTTGGGTCGCGATTCATGCTGTGGCACCATAGGCAAGGGGTTTCACTTCTGTCTGCTTGTTCTTTGTGTTGATCAACGAGTTCAGCGAGTTCATTTGGGGTACAGGAGGCTTTCCTTTGCTGCACAGTTGTTTGTTGCCTGTTACTCTGTGGGTTCTTTTTTGTCAGGGCCTCTCAGTTCTGCTGAAGAACATCCAAGCTCAAGCTTTCCTTGCCACTGAGCTCAGTCTGTCATGTCAGATACCTCCTAGGGAAATTTTGTATTCAGGTGGTTGATGGTTCCCAGCTGAGCCAGCCTGCAGTGGTACAGAGGTGGATGTCTGTTCCACTGATCCTCTGTGGCTGCCTTCCAGTTGTCTAGGAGTTTCTGTCAAAAGAAGACGCATGTCAAAATGGGTGCAGGGAATGTGATCCAGGCAATCTGCTGGAGATCCCAGTGGATACGCTTTCTGCTAAGGTGGTTTAGGGCTCATGGTGTAGTTGAGCTGTTGATCAGGTGATTGTTTGTAGTATCCCTGCTATAGAGAATACTTTCCTGTGCAGAAGCGACTGCCTTATTAATCTACTTTCAGGGACGATAGAAGAATCGTTTAATAATGATTTAGTAACAGTTTACTGTTAACCACTCCCATGTGTGCTCCAGGGATTTGCAACTGCTAAATGACCGCGTGGTGCTTGCTGCCTGGCTCTGGTTCCTGAGAGGCCAGTTGTGTGTGAAATGCCAAATTTCACAGCTGTGCTTATCTTCCTGATCCCCAACTCTTATTTAAATTGTGAATCTTGACCAGAGGACATTGTTATGCTAATGTTGAGGGTTAGGCTGCCTGACCTTCCCCCAAACCTCTCTAACTTCTGTGACGAGGGTTGTGTAATGTCCGGCCAGGGCACTAAATACTTGTGGAAGTGGGCTGAACGGTGGGACTCATCTCTGAGCTGCTGCTATCAAGCTACTCTTCTGATATAGTGAGACCCTCTTCAGAGATGGAAGAGATGCATAGTGTTCTGGCTAGGCCAGTACTGCATTTGGGCTTTTGGGTTTTTTTATTAGGACTGTGCAGATAAACTTTTGACCTTTCTCTTAAAATTAAGAGGCATATTGTATAGGTATAGCTGGTATAAAGATTTTGGGGAGAAATGCAATAGATGTCTTTGTGCCCATAGTATTACAAGAGAAATCTTACTGACTCCATTTTTATAAAAAATATCCTGAGACTTGGGGCTGGAGTAATTTTTCATAGGCTTTGGTGAAATTATAACAAAGCTATGTTTATGTGAGTGGATTTTAAATGATACTACTTTACTGTCCTCAATGTTTCTAGGCATTGGGAGATTCAGGAATACCATGAATAGACCTAGGTTTGAATTAGTGTTTTGCCCAACAGAAAGTGTAGCAAATTCAAATGGAAGGGGCAAGATGAGACTTGACTTTGAGGGCTATAAAAAAGAAATGATTGAGTAACAACGATTTTGTTCTGCATGAATTGTTAAGTCCAGCATTGAGTTGTCTATTTGACATATACAGTAGCCAAAAATGTCAGAGGTAGCATAATCATGCGTTGGCTCACATATCCAAATGCTGCCTCTGTGGGTGCAGATGAATGATGGGAAGGCTAACAGAGTCAGGCTGTAAAGGGATTTAAAAATTGGTTAAGTCTTCTGCTCCACCTAGAAAGACTGGCCATAGGAACAGAGATGACCTCATCAGTCCTGTGGGTTAGCTGGGGTTTTCTAGTCTAGCTCGGTATTTTAATGTCTGAATATTGCTGCTTACTGACATGTTTCCCTTAAATATATTTGAGAACTCCAATATGCATACTTAATACTTGTTACTTAGATATTATAGTGCATAAGTCCAGGCAATGAGGCTTGTATGGTAACATCCAATAACCTCTTTCAGAGTAGAGGTAAACATAGAACTAAAGGGCTTTCCTAAGAAAGCACTCCTTTAACCTGTATTTATGCTAAATCCAGAGTATTGGGGGGGCTGTGGCAGTGGCAGGGAACATACTGCTGTGCGTGCTCAGTGTCTTCAAGTGCTAGGCCACAGAAGCCATGTACAAGTCCTTTTCCATCATATTTTCCTGCCACGGTGCTTTGAAGGAGTGGTGTCCCTGTGTGCTGCCTTTTATTCCTCGCTGTGCCCAAGGGCAGAAAGATTTGGGGAACCTCTGCCCTCTGCATCCCGACCACCCTCGGGGCTGCCCTCGCTCCTGCCGCCAGCGCAGCCCCAGGGGCTGCCTCCTGCATGGAAAGCAACTTGCTTTACTGAGGGACTTCCACAAGGTCATTTGAGGAATTTGTGGCAGAGCTGCAAACATGTCCATCTTGGCCTTAAACACGAGGTGTTCTGTTTCTTAATTCTCTGCGAAGGAGTGTGAAGCTACTTGTTGTGAGGTGCTTTCAATGCAACTACAAGGTTATTTCTGAAGCCTCCTGTGGTGTGTGAGTGCCTGCTTTGAGAAGTGGGCACTTGCATTGCTTTCAAAGAAATCAAGATACAGAGATTAAAAGAAGTGATAGTAGCACCCACAGTTTCTGTGTTTACACAATGTTTCTGGAGGAGTGAAGTACAGTGCAATTATGGAAATCAATGTACTTTGCTTGCAATAAACATGATGCAGTGCAGTAATCTGCAAAATATATGTTCTTCTGCCATGCTTTGCAGTGGCAGACCGATCTGATAGTGGCTAATGTGTAATTGGGAAAATCCCATTGATTAAAGAAATCAAATTAACTCTTTTTCAGTCTCTTTGCTGCTGCCATGGACACAGCCAGCCAGAGTGGAGACAGTATGCTGCAGGGAGCTTTGTCATTTTTTTGGTACCTTCCTTGCATGAAAGTGGAAAAGAATGTTTTGGGGTGGTGGCTTTCCCCCCTTCACAGTGAACAGCATGTCTTCTTCCCAGTGTTGGGTGCGTTCTTTGATTCAGTCCTTTGTGGTAATGGTTGCAGTAATTTTCTGTCCTTACAAGGTACAGGCATCACCACTGTAGTAATAAACTGCCTGTTTTTTGTGTGCACACCACTGTCTGCTGGAAGGAAGGAGAACTGGGGACTGTGTCAGAGTCCTGCTGATGCCAGGTCAAAATAATCATGGAGCAGGGATATCTGATCTATGACTCTAGAAGAGAAGAGTCTTGCAACTGCGAGGCCTGAAGCAGCTGTGGTTGCCAGGGAGATGTGCGATAGGGGACTAATTAAAAAAAAAAAATTCCTTCCCCATTATTGATTGCAGAAATCTCATTGAAAATGAACTGATGGCCTAGGTTTGGGGTAAGGTGGTGTTTAGAGAGTTGAAGGGAACATGACTTGAAGAAATGTGTATTTATGGTATGGTGTACTCGGCAGCTTTGTGAGCTGCTGAGCATTGGTGGTCCCTATGTGTCTAGTGCAGTGTAAACATACAGCTGGAGACAGCCGTTGCCTGGAAGAATGCGCAATTCCAACTATCAACAGGTATTGGATATAATTCTTCAGTGCTGGAGGATTGTGAAGATAGGTGGAGACCAGAACACAGAGGGGCCTTTTGCCCACACTGCTGTAAGTCTGCTTCTTAAGCCAGGTTTGTCTAAGGACAACACTTGAGAGAGACAATGGGTGTCACCAGGAAACAGCTTTAGACTTGTCTGTGCCTCAGACTGGCCTTGTTAAGAGTGTGCAGGACTTGAAGGCTGGAGCTGCAGCCAGGTTCTCACAAAAGCCTGGTACCTCAACCCTCGCTGGCACTGGGGCTTCCTCTTTAGTAATTCTTGGTGACCTCGGCAGGCAGCTCTTGCTCTCCATTTGTAACCAAAAGGAAGTGAACAGCATCGTGTATCCCACTGGCAAATTTTATTTCTTCTCTCCGTGTAAGGAGGCATTGCTGCTCCTGCTTTGTTGTTAGCCCTGTAAGAGGAGCACTGGGCAGCAGCAGCCGGTGCCCAGAGATGTTTTGCTGTAAGTGCAGGGAAGGTAGGCAGCAGAAAGGCTTGCCCAAGGGCACGCAGCAGGTTGCTACCAGAGCCAGGAACAGACTCAGGTTTTCTCACTCCTGTGTGTTACTGCGTGCTAAACAGCAGCACAGAAATGCTGTGCTATTGCTTCTGAGGGTTGTTTTTGAGATGCTTTCTCTCTGCAGATGAGGTCTGAGCTATAACGTGCTAGCGGATGTGAAGGCATTTTACAGTAGTTACACTGAAACAGAACAATTTCTCAATCCATTTATCAAAATGTCTGCAGTTCCCATTTCAAGGCAGATAAAGCAACAATGAATATCAAATAAAGGTGTCTTTATCCAGAACATTTTAAAACAAAAGAAAGAGAAGATTGGTTCTTTTGGCCTCTGGCTTGCACTAGCTCTCTGGAATGTTAAATCTATTCTGTCCTAACCAAATGGCTTTATTTGGGTTTCATCCACTTGCCTTAGTGCCACTACAATTCTTTCAGTGTAAAGAATTCAGCTGCTTCTCCGTTGTCAGTTTAGTGGGATGCAGACCATCAGGGCGTTCCACCCAGCCATGGCCACAGCCTGAGAAGCCTGGCCTGTCAGTGCCCAGAGCTGGTTGTGTTAGAAGGTGCACGAAGCACTGAGATGGACAAGAAAGATGAGTTAATTACAGCTAGAGAATTAACCACAACCGGGGATTTTCTGGTTCAGTGCTCCCCTGTTGTTTGCACACTCTCTTGACTTGCAGAAGTCATTAAAGCTTAGTTCTTACTGTTTTCCATGGCTGCCGGCACTTATAAACGCGTGAGGGTGTGAGCCTTTGTCACTGTTTCACTTCGCCATCTGTAAAATGGGGATAAGCAGAATTTGCAAAATCCTGAAATGATTTACAGATTTATTCTGCAGAGAGATCTTAGGATGTTTGTGAAAAGCTTTCGACAGATACAAATTGCACTAGGTTGATTAGCTACACTAGTTTTATGCTCTTGGTTCTCTCCCTTGATTGCACGGAGTGAATTCAACCATTTCATGTACAATTTGGGATTAATTGTGAATGACATTCTGAGGTGAAAGCTGTCTGTCTGCTACTGAACTTCAAGAAGTGTTCGTGGCAAAAAAAGTCAGCAATACAATCAAATGTAATTTCTGTTCTAGCAAGTATTTCAACAGGTTGCTCAGCTCCTTCTGTAACTTGCACTGTATCACTTGTACAGCTTTTCTACATTCATATCCGTATTTGTGCCTTATCAAAAGACTGCAGCGCAGCTTTTAAAAGCATGGTGTACTTTGATATAGATGGGAAGGTGGGAGACTTGTAGCAGTCTAAGAACTTGCCAGAAGGGTCAGGGGATTGGATACTGGTCTTTAGCAAAAGCAGGGTATCGGCAGAAAGGATGGTCTGGACCTTCAGGTTTTAACCTGCTACAGTCTCTTTGGCTTTGAAGCAGTTGTTTAAATTGTGGGACCTTCAGTTTCTTGTCTGTAGTGGAAAAATAGGACTAATGTATTATGAAGATGAATGTCTCTAGGAAGACAGATCAAATAGAGAACTAGCTTCCTAAAAATGGTGGCTGGAATTTATCAGTGGTTTAGGTTTTTTTTTTTTTTGGTGGGTGTTTAGTTTGCTTGTTTTTATTTTCGTTTTGGGTTTGGTTTTGTTTTTTAGTTAAAATAGTGAAAGCAGAGTTTCAAATATTTTTGATGTCTGTTATTGCTTTTGGAGCCAGAGGGCTTGAGGTAGAGCTTACTGCCTGAAGGAGCAGGATGAGTGGATTTCTGAGTTGGCTTTTTATTCATGGAAAATTTGCCAAAGAACTTTCCAGTGGGGAGTGATGTGCTGTTGTGTAATGGCTCATGTGTAGTTACCTCTCTCCCCTCACTCTGTTCTGTTACCAGCATGTGTGTGTGTTCCCAAACTCTTGAGGTCTAATCACCTGTAAGTAAAGAGGACTCGTTCTCGCGGTTCTAGCTGAAATCAGCAATGCTAGCTGGCGACTTAAGCATCTTGCAGAAAAGCTGGTCTTGCAGTTTGAAAATGTAAGGATGTAGTGGGTCTCGTTCTGTTCCCCAGTCCCGCCTCCTTCATGTTTCTGTAACTCCATTATCGTCAGCAGGATTCTTCCCTCTTCCCATTGCTGCAGAGCAAAGGAGGATCTGCTCCTTTGTCAGACGCATGCTTGATCTAACATCGGTGAGCGTTAAAGCCGGGTTGGAGGTAGAGAAAATGGAAGCTCGTTTCTTCTGTAACAAAGGCACAAAGGTTCCTTTCCCATTTGATGCACCCGAATAATAATGTGAAGAAAAAAATATTTCCTCCCAGAAAGGAAATCTCCTTCTTCAGAAGGATAATGAAACCTGGTGCTTTTCCAAAGCCGATGCCATTTTTGTAGATGCTACTTGCATCATGCAGCATGTTGTTTATATCCCTCTATTGTTGTTTTGTCTCCATTAGGGAAAGGTTAGGCACTGATTGTGGACACAGGACATCTGTCAGCAACCATCCTAGGATGCTTTCATTAAAATTAAGCACTGCTTGGAGAACAACTTGGTCTGTTAATATTGTATCTGCCCGCAGAAATCGTAAGCATTTGAAGGGTAGGGAATTTGTCCCTGATTGTGTTAGGGCTTTATTTCTAATGTTGGGTTATCACAAAACCTCCCAAGACAGTGGCCCTGGAGTGATCAGAGAGGGATGATCTGCAGGGTTACTCCCTTTTTGGAGGACAGTGGTTCCCTTTCTGCTGGCTGTTGCATGGTGGTGTGCAAATCATGGAGCTTTTCAAAGGGTGGTAAAACAGCTGTATTGGAATTTCTGTACTTCGGTAGAGTGCTTTAATGAAAATGCATAAAAAAACCCATCAGGCGCTCACGTGCTGAGGGGGCAGTGAATGTGTGGAATGCTCTCCATACTGCAGATAGTATGTTGCTTAAGGCCTAGAGCTAAAGCACAGTGAAACCACTGTGGCTTTTTGAGTGAAGTTTTTAGGTCTTGGTCATGAAGATAGATCATCTACTATCTTGACATGGGTGTCTCATAGACCAAGGTATCTTCTTTCAGCAGCATGTACTGTGCTGGTTTCTTTACCTTGGCAAGATTTAAGATCCTGGAGACAACACTGCAAGGCCTATGCTGTTGTTACCTCTTCATAAACAGCTGGATTGGTTCAAACCAAAAGTCGTTGTATTGAGAAGAGCAAGTTCATTTCACTGGATTTAAAGCACTCCAAAACCCAATGTTTTATGGGAGGGCCTGACATTTGTTCTTATGAATTGCTGTGCAGTCTCAATTTAGAGAACAAATTATGACCTTTTTTTGCCTAGGAATATACACTGAGGTCTATTATGGGGAGGTTTTTTCCTCCTTTTCCATGACTGCAGTTAGCAAATGAGACTTTTTACAAAAAATACCCAATTTGAACCTACAAGTCGATTCAGTTCACCCTTGTTAACTCTTTGATTGAGAGCTGTGTAGATTGAAGAAGAAAGGTATTGATCTGCTTTTGGGATTGAAAACTGAGATTAGATAGAATATGTTTAAGGGTGAAAATGAGGTTTTAAATGAATGGAGGAGGTGAAAGAAAAACAAAATAGTACAATATAATGCTAATGGTAACGGAAATAGGTTCTGAATTTCTGAGTTAGACATAGATGGAGGTTGCAGGATACAGAAACTGCATGGAAGGGACTTGGACTTTGCAAATGAGTAGATTGATCCACGGCAGTGAGTGGGAATATTTGTATTCAAGTCATGGCAGATTGGTACCTAGTATGAGAATTTTTCTAAATTGGATCAGAGCAGGATAAAAGTAAGTCTGGTTTATGTAGTTTCAGAGCATCTATCAGTTGCCAAGATAATGTTTGGACAGAGGGACATTTATTGTTAGAGCTGATAGTTTTCAATGAAGACTTTAGTTTTTGTTGTTGATATATGAGAAATTCACATGTAAAGGGACTGAAAATTTCAATACAATTGAAGTGTTTTGTTTTTTTTCCTACAGGTAATCTGTTAGCCACTAAAGGTTTCTATTTATTGTTCAGGACAGGTGACTGGTGGGGTTTTTGTCTCATTGGATCAAGTGGATTGTTAACTTTTCTGTGTACTGTTGACTTCTGGTGACTTTCATTGATTGCTCAAAGTGACAAGTAGGCATTAGGTAATAAATATCAAGTGAAGCAATACTTAAAGGAAGTGGATGTGAAAGTGCTGTTAACGGAATCAGTAAAAATCGGATTTATATCCCAACAAAAATTCCCAGGAGAAATTGCCTTCTGTTTGCCTCTTTTTGTAATTCAAATATGATGATACAAGCAAAAGCTGTTATAATACAAATGCCTGGCAGAGTGTTTTGTTGGAAGATCCCAAGGTCTCGTAAACACAGTACATTTGCCTATGGAGAGTGTGGTGAATAGAGAGTTGTGATAGAAGAGTGAAAAGCTCTCTTGTGGAGATTATAAGTGGAGTCTCTGCTTACTCAGGATATTTTTTAATATATATATCTAAAGGTATAAGATTATGGTCACTGTAGTGACAGCTGGTTTGCTGGTTATGGCATTAGCTGAACATTTGAAGTCAATTCTTCTGTGTCGTTTTCTAGAGAACTACTGTCTCCTTTCTGGTCTGAGCCCTAGGTGCTAAAAAGGGATGTGCCCCTCCTGCAAGTACCAAGAGTATATAGTAGATTTGTGTAACTTCTCCGCTTTTCATGTAGCGATACATGCATGAAAATATAACCAAATTACTCTATTTAAAAGTACAAGCTCGAAACTGAAACATGATGGGGAGGGTAAAAAATGCTTGCAACTCCCTCTGAGCTTAGGGCAGACTTAATTCTAAAGAACCTACACCTTAATTCTAAAGAACCTACACCTTAATTCTAAAGACGACTATATAAAAGAGAATGTAGTATTCTCTTTTAAACTGTCACTTCTCCATCAGTCTAATGATGAAATTGTTAATATTGTGAGAATTTCAAGGGCCGAGGTTGTCTAAATTATTAGTGAGATGAGATTTGTAGCTGGGTCGAAGATCTGTGTCGAGGCAAGTTCCATTCTCAGTGGCCTTGAGGGAGCATTGAACTTTATAGATGGACACACAGCTTCATAACTAATAATGGCAAATGAAATTGCAGCTACTTTTTAAGTCTTCATGATGACGCAGATTTTGTAACAGGGAGAATAGAGACTAATAATGAAAACTTATCATGAGGAAATCTTTAAGTTAGGCCTTCGTTGTGATTTGTGAGGTGGATTTCACCTTGAACCTTATATCACCTTTTCTACATTTTTTTTTGAGAGAAAGGAGTTCTAACACCTGAGATGAAAATGAGTTTGTGTTTGAGCACAATGGATAAGCCATTTAAATGCAAATATTCTTTTAGGGGAAAATAATTGAAATACAAATAGAAAAATTTGTTTTGGAGATAATTAGCACTTTATAAATGAGGCTGAGTAAAAATGCTGCTTGTGAGTGGAGTCTGTTTGCAGGGCTTTGTAAAAATGTTTTTCATCAAACTAGCTTCCTTTTTGAGTTTTCATTTCAGTTGTGAGTTGAGATGAACTGCCGGGTGAAACACCAAACTTGTGGGACATGGATAAAAACCTGAGATTCACAAGATTCATGTATCAGGAATCACAGATGCAGCAGAAAACAATGCCTGCCCTGTGGTGGTTTTTATAGATGGACTGGAGGTGGGGAAAAAATAAACTTTCACTGTATTCATTTTACAGATGCAGAGAGAAAATAAGAGTAAAATTTTAAGAAGCTTTTGAATCATCCTGAACACTTTCATTGAGTCTTGGGCTGCCGGGGCAAGATTTGCAAGGATGTTTAGATGCCTAAATAAGTGTATACTTGCCCAGTGGGGTTTTATAAGAGGATGTGTTAGCTGTGAAACTCAGGTGCATTTGTAAAGGCTACAGGCATCTGTCTGCAGTTCGTAGGTTATAAAAAGATGTTTGTGAACCTGGTCCAGCTAAGTTCCTTTTGAAAAGGGATTTGTGGTCCTTAGGTGAGCTCATTTTGGTTTTGTGAAACCTTGTGCAAAAGAGTTGACTAATCTCTTTAACACCTTGCCGTGAGTCCAGGGTCAAATCTAGGCCCCCCAAGTTCCAGCTTAGTGCCTTAGCCATGTGTTAAACTATATTTTTTTTTTTTTTTTTAGGCTAACTCTTGGTTTTAGGTATGAAGCGTGTGTGCAAGCTTCCGTGGTGTTGCAAAGCCTTTCTCCTGTTACCAGAGCAGGATGCAGCACTTCCCTGGCTCCCTCTGAAATGTGATGCATAAACACTCTAAAGGAGTCAATTAAAGGGTATTGGGGCAACTGAAAAGCCATGAGGGGAAGTCACAGGAAACCCCATTGAGGCTGTTGTTCACACTAGAGACAGCATGGGAAGAATGTGCATTAATTGGTGAATGCTTGTGAAGTGCTTTGAAGATGGAAATAGCTATATAAGTGCTTGGTATTATTATTATGCTGACAATGGCTATGTAGAAGAGTCGTGGTGCTAAGGGAGCAGTCAAAATTGATTAAGAGACAATTTGAAAGAGAAAGTTTTGAAGGGAGAAAATTACATCCCTTGAAGAGGCCATTCTGGCTGAATATTGGGATAACTTCTCCGAGCTGAGCAAATGATTTCAAGTAATGGCTGGTCTGCACAAGATTCCCAGTTTCATCAGGAATTACGCAGCTGTGAACTTTTGCAGATAATTACTGTTCTTTAGGTTGTTAATGAGTAGCTGCTTGTGAGGGGTGGAATTGTTGAAAGCATCAGGAATATTTGGGGTGTGAAGGTCTCAGTGTTTAGTTTGAAACCTAACTTCTGAAATCTAGTTCCACTAAGAGCAGTCCGAAAACGCTGGAGTTTCTCGATTATGAATCACAAAAGCTTTAGTGTATGTGTAGACAACTCCAACAGGTTTTTTCAGCAGAGATGAGAGTTGATTGAGTTTTTGTAAGCTATTGAGGAACCTTCATTGGAATGATTAGAGTGGTCTGTCTTTTGCACACGAGGAATTCCAAATGGCTTGAGGTTGGGAGGAGGATGCTCAGGGAAATGGAGGGTGTATCTGAAGAGTGAAAGCACAGGGTTTATTTAGCCTGGCAAACAGGGTTACAAGGGCATCTCATTATTCTATATAAATACATCAAGGCCAGGTAAAAATAAAACAGGGAGTGGGACTGTCTAAGCAAACAGAAAATGTTGGTATGAAAACAAATGGGCATAAATTGGTCGTGAATTTTAGGTTGGAAATTAGAATAATGTTTATAACCATCAAAGCAGTAAGGCTCTAATTCAAATCTTCCAGTGTGAAGTACAGGACAGAAAAGCTAATGTATTTATAAATGGGATTATATGGTGTGGTTGCCAAGCCTGGAAAGAGGCAATATGTAATAACCAGGAGAGCTTTTTAGTTCTTTAGCTTTAACTTTCTCTTTCTATGTGTGTGTGTATCTACACATGAACACATATCCATATATATGCTTTATAGTCCAATTTGTAGTCACTTGCTGTATCTCTGCATTTTTTGAAGTGGTGACTATATTGGTGAATGCAATTAAAGAAAACAAACTCAAAAGGTTTGCACTGGCAAAGGACACTCAGTTTTATTTGCTGGAGACTTTGAGCGCAGGCCCAGCTGTTGATCAGCATGTTTAAGGCTCGGCCAATTTAAAAGTTGGACTCAAACATTTGCCTTGGGTTGCTGTTCTTGCATCTTGTCCAACCTGTCTGAACCACTCACACTGTAATGCTTGTCTGAAAGTCTTGTGAGTTCTGTCAGACTGGAAGCAGAGGGAGACCATCCTTTCTTACTAAGATCTTTGCATGTCCTTTATTTCGTGAAATCCCGTTTGGTGTGAAAAACTTTAAATGCTGAACACTGATGTGAGTGATCACAATAGGCATTGCTTTAAGTTTCTGCCAGAGAATATCAGTAGTAAAACATGTACATTAATGCACCCAGTAAATCTGCCGGGCACCAAGTAAGAGCAGATCCGGTGTGTTACCAGTGCAGTTCATGGTAAACCGGAGCAGGATTGTCCAAGGTCAGTTAGTGGCATGGTGAGGAAGCTGTTAACTGATAAACCAAAGTGTTCAGCTGTGCTTTAAGGACAGGATCATGCTTTTTCACATTCTTGGAGTATGACTTGACTCATGTGTCTTGGTATTTTTGCAGCCTGTCTCTGAGGTATGCTAGCATCAGTACTACCTTGAAAGGGGAATAGCAGAAATGCGTGTTTGTCTTGCTCAGTAGCATTGGCCATGGCAGTACATACAGAGATTTCTGCATTTATCCCCGCAACTTCTAGGAAATGAGAGTCTGGGGTCTTGTCCCCTCACAGATCTGTAGGGAGTTGCCAGTGGTTTTCAGGGAGTTGCATCCCCAGTGTCTGGACAGCAGGGGAGATCTCAAGGTGACTTACAGCTGTGCAAGCCAAGTGAGTGCGAAACTGCCCCTTGGCCAGTTGTTGGATTTATTTTTGTGTTGCTGTGAATGACTGGTCCGAGGAGCACAGGAGTTGTGTAAGCTCTTTTATACCTTTTTTTGCCTGGCAGAACACGGTTGCTGGAGAAGAGGGCAGAGGCATTGTACGTATGCTTTTGCTTCCAGGTGTGGAATGGCAGAGGTGTTGCCTGGTGATGCCATTTTCCCTCTTCCTAGCACAGAAACTTTCTTCTCATTCTAGCAGATGTTACCCTTAAAAGTACAGTTTATCCTTGTATCTCGCTAATGTACTTTGGAATGTTCTGGTTAAGATCTGTTGCAGGTAAGTGGTGAGCAGCCTGTCAGGCAAAGGGATAGACCCCGTTGCTAACTGATAAATAAACAAGCATTTGTAGAAATTATCTGCTTTTTGACTAGTCATGGCTGTAACCTTTATTCTGTCTTCAATTATTGCTGTTTAAGAAGCATCCCATCCTTTTGGTCCTGGAGGTGGCTACTGCTGTGTCATCTAGATAAAAGAACTTGATTCCAAGCAGATGGATGAGAAGGTCTCTGTTCCCGTGTGTAGTGCTAGAGAGAAGAGGCTGTGGCCTGGAGGTAGGTGGAAACACCTGTAGCCTCTGGCTTTGCTTAAAACACTGCTGTCGGGCCCGTCATGTCAGAGCCCTGTTGCTGAGAGGCCTTAGGCCAAAATTCAGGTCCAAATTGTGCGTGTGTAAGGCTCCTTGCTAAGAATAGTCACACCCGCCTGCTTTGGTCTGGGGATGTCACCTCTCTTTCCTTGTCTTCGGCTGCCTCTTCCAGCCTGCTTTCCTTGCCTTCCTGCGATGCCCAGCATTCAGCAGAAAACACCAAACAATCGGTGTTGCTGAATACCGAAGGCATGAACGTTGTGAAGGAAAGGGAGGAAATGAATTGTGCCTCTTAGTGAAGCCAGACAGTAGAAAGCTAGTTTGTCTGCAGTATTGCCAAACTCTATTAACTAGTTGTTTAGCATTCAAAGAAATTTCTGTGTATGCATACAATCAAGGGTATTTTTTTCTCCCCTTTTTTCGTTAAGGCTGCCCTGTAATGAAGCGCAGTTGAGCTGTTGCATGTGTGCCTTTGCCTAGCAACTGTGCCTAGCAACGTCACGGCATCGCGCGAAGCCAGCGTCGGGCCGGAGCCGCTGGCTGTCAGGGAGCTGGTTAGAATGGTAATTTGTGATGAAAGATACTGGAGCCTCTTTTCATGAGGCTTGCAAAGCCTTGCTCTTAATTTCTTGACCTTCAGGCTTCCTTGAATACCTACAGACAGTTTTCTGCCACTGCCCTGCAAAAATTGGGCAAGCTGAGAGTTGCCTGGTAGCTAAACCTTTATATGGTGCGTGGGGCTTTGAAACCTTTTTCATGAGTCTTTCAGCCAAGTCACATTGCCTTGCACTTGGGATAGGGTCAGCTACGTACATGTGAATAGTTCCTGTGACACAGCTGATGCGCTGTAACTTCAGCTGAATCTGAAGCTGCCATGTGTAACACCCTTCTGTGGTAACAGGGGCAAGGCTTCAAATATGTAACATCTGCACTAGGCAGTGGATCTGCTTCTCTTAGAAGCATCTCTGGGGGAGAAACCCTTAAATCATAGCCGGCTGTGCCTGCCTAATTTGCTTTTAAAGTGTTTAAAGCTCTTGTGTCTTCCTAGGGTATTCAGATTGGACGTTTTTTGTTTGGGGTTTTAAAAATCTTAAAATGTGGGCCTATATCAGCCAAGATTCCTTAAGGCCTTATTAAGATGGGTCCACAGTAACTTGTGAAGTGCAATGGAAGAATGAATGTCCTTCATTCTAACGTGAACAAAGGACATGGAATAAAGTACTGCTCCTCACTCCTGTCATGGGACAGAAGTGTGTGAGGTTAGAACAGGGTACAGCAAGGAACCAGAGCAGCACAAGCTAAACTGGCTGGCTTGGGCTGCCTGGTGAAAGCTTCCAGCAGTGGGTGTTGGGCTCTGTAGCAGATGTGTGAATCTTGACCACATCTGGCCATACCGGACAGATGAAAGACTCTCTCCCTTGCTGATGGCTCTGTGTGTGTTGTTAGTGCAAGACTCCTGCTTGTTAGTGCAAGACTCTTGCTTGCTACCTCACAAGTTTTTTTTTTTCCTCTTGTTGCTGGTGAAGTAAGTCACCAGGTTTTTATGCTCAACTGAGATAAGGTGGTCATTTCATGCTAGAGAATGCCAATGAGAGGGAGAAGAGTGAGGACCTTCTGGGACCAGGCTTGTCTCTGGCATGGATTTGCAGTCAGCACACGTGCTCACACTGTAGGGCAGGCAGTCAAGGGCTAGAGATTCTCCTCCTGGTGTTGAGAGTGCTGCTGTGTCCATCTGGTCTCTGGAGAGGCCAACTCGAATGCTGTCAGGGTACTGTGCTGTGTTCTGGCTGTTCTGGATAGCGCTGCTGGGCTAAGGCTTCCCTCCTGCCAGTGGAAATTGCCCCATTGCAGGCTCATTAGCTTGGGTGCAGCTCTGAATTGTAGGTCTTGTTGATATGGTCCGTTCACTGATTCCATGACACTTTGGTTGCAGGAGCCTCGCACGAGGTACAGGTTAGGGTCTTCGGTCAGGCTCCACACCTGCTCCTGATCCTCCTGTATTCTCTGTGAATGGCTACATGAAAGACTTGTGTTTCATGAGCTAAGTGTGGTTCCTTTTCCAGGTGCTTCTCTTTCAGATTTGAGGAAGTGAAATATGTTAGTTCCCCCAGGACGGGAGGGGAGTATCATCATCATTTTGTGGAGGAAGCTCAGCCTGGCGGTGTGGAGGTTGTGAGATGTTCCTGATTCTATTGTGTTCAGTAATAACTGCAAATGCTTCATGTAGCCATACCACCGCCTTTGATTTACATGGTGCTTATTGTAGGGGATAGAGTGGGAAGAAACAGGGATCTCTGTATGAGGAAGCTTATTCTTGAGTCCCTTACTCTGGTTTCAAGCAAGTACAGAGATACCAGCGTGGTAAATCTTTACTAGTAACTATGCTGATAAAGCTCAACTCCACATAAAGCAGGGTGAGCTGCAGTATATTTAGCTTTGCTGACAAGATTCCTATGCTTTGTTGGTTGTTAAAAGGTTCAGGGTTTTCTTTCTTTCTGTGTACACTCCTTGCATCAACAAACTCTGCTTGCTTGGCTGAGCACCATCTCTGTAGGTCAGTAGAGCGTGGAAACGATCTCTCCTTTTGTGATACAGTTGGAACAGGGAGAGCCCATTTCACAGCTTTGTTTGATGCATGCATGTTTCGGGAGCCTTCCAGATGAAGTGATCAATGTGGTCTTTGTCACCGTGTTTTCAAGGAAGGTGATGAAAACTGAGATTTGGTGAGAAGATACGGAGGCAGTATGTGTTGTGGAGTAATTAGTAATTTAGTAGTTTAAATTCCTCATCACTTTTGGCCAAGTGAAGTTTGAAGAGTTGTCTGATGTTGTGTCAGTTGCTATCCACTGGGTATTGGATGGGTGGCGCATGAAGCAGTATGCGTGCTTATCTATCTCCACCTAGCTAACTGCTGTTAGTGCAAGTAAAATGCAGTATGTAAGATCACTGGTGTAAATAGTCAGGAAAATATATATTCATTAATGTGGTTTGAACACAGACTTATGATATTTACTTTGGTGCTGCTTAGATTAAAAAGCATACGTTAGCAAGGATTTCCAGATGCTTATTAAAGTAACTCCAAAGTATTTCTTTAATATCTACTATTATTAGGCCTTAAGCCCTCCTGCCTCCCCTTCTAACAGTAAAATAGGAGGGAATCCATCTCCCTTTCCCATCACTCTGTACAAGTCTGTTCTCTAGCTTGCTTGGATTCTGTTTAGATTGTAAGCTTTTCTGATGGTAAAGAGGTATATAAATCTGCAGGGGTGATTGAGAAAGATACAGCGTGCTCCTGGGTAAAGCCAGTGTGACACTGTAATGTCTCTGGTAACCCAACAGGAGTACGTGTTGTGGTATTACCCACAGACCAGCTCACGTTCTTACCAGCTGCACAACAGGTAGTGTGATTTTCTTTTTTGGGGGGGTCTCCCTTTTGATAGCAATCTGTTTGTTTTGCTGTGCTGTGGTTTTGTGTTTGTTTTTAATAATGAAAATATCTGATAAGGGTCTTGAAGACTGAAGTCTATCCCTTCTGTTTCCAGGTCATTCCAGGGTAGGGATGAAGCAAGTGGGCAGGGGACAGCCTGTGTCAGGTCAGCACACCACGCTGCCCTCCCTCTCTCCTGCTGTTATGAGCACAGGACTTCAGCCTCAGGGGAGAGTCTGGCAGCTGCTGTTATGACCCATGTACTTGCTTAGGCAATTTCCAGCTTAACCAAAAGAGGCATTACTCTTCAGCAGCTGAAGTATCTGTCCTCTCAGCATGTCAGGGGACTGCAGGGCAGCTGTAAGACAGGACATATGTGCAGTGTCATGTTCTTGTGACTTCAAGTTTGGTCCTGCAGTGGCTTTTGGTGTTACCTGAAATTGGACGCTTTCCTTTTCTCTCAGCAGCTTGTTGGAACTCCTTTGACCTTGCTATTGGAAGTATGTGCCCTTTCAAGGCTAAGTCAGGAAATACAAACCCAAAGCATAATAAAGCAGAGCAGACTTCAAAGGAGAAGGTTAGCTTGGTGTAGGGGAGGGAATGTACCAGTGGGGGTGACAGCATCCAGACCGTATGGATGAGGCAGTGTTCAGTGCGGGCTTGGGCTTAACTGCAGCACTCTTCCCAGTTGTTGACTTCACACTTCAGGACCGATATGGATCAGCTGGGAGACTCCAGAACCTCCCTGGGGGGTCAGAAACATCAATGAACAAGGAA
Organism: Podiceps cristatus; assembly: GCA_000699545.1. NCBI lineage: Eukaryota > Metazoa > Chordata > Aves > Podicipediformes > Podicipedidae > Podiceps > Podiceps cristatus. The sequence goes on from KL267542.1 coordinate 21,177, forward strand.
GTATTGAACAGGTTGGATTCATTTAGTCTCTAAAGCGCTTTCCAACCTCTTTTGATCCGTTAACCACAACATTTCCAGTGTTAGGTGCCTTCATGTCTGTCTAGGTACTTACTGAATTTCTAGAGAATTTAAAAGAATAGGCATGAGGCTATTTTGCTTTTTTGCGTTTCACAGATGCATATGGGCTGCAGGTTGAAACCCACTTGTCTTGTGAGGAGATAACTGGGGAGAATAAACTGTTCTTTGAGTCCAGTGTGGGTAGGAGAAAATGTCATGATCTAAAGCAATAATAGGATGGATCTGGGCCAGACATTAGGGAAATGGAGTGCTACAGTGCTTTTGTCCAATTTTTTTCCTATCTGAAATGTGTGTTGTTTCTAAGATATGTTGGAAATGTTACGTGATCACAGAGCAGCATGGCAATGCATGAGGATAGTTGGAAGTTCCAGACTTGCCTTCCTTGTCTGTGCATGTGTTTGCAGCTTCCAGCTGTAAGGTGGCTTGGTTGGAGCTTTTGCTGGGGACCTCCAAGGTCAGCAGTGTGAGTAGAAATCCCAAACTTATGTAGGAAACTTGCATAACCTTCCAAGATAAATTTTTATGTTGAGAGAGCAAGGGAGGGCACACGTGGGAAAAACAAAATATGTTACTACAGCATCTTCACCATCATCTTTTCTGTTCCTCTTCTCTACTTGGGAAGCCCTTAAAATTGAATTGTTATGCTAATGTTGGAACAATGCCAAAATGTAACAGATTTCTGCAATAACAGCCTGAAAGCCTGGGCAGCACTGAAAGGGACCGAAATGGTGACAGAGTGGGAGTGAAAGGCTGTTGGAATGGAAGGGAAGTAATGTCTCTCTCCAGAGAGCTGGAGGTGACTAAGATGGTTTCAGGAGTGATATGTTTGATTTGTGGTATCACAGGATTGTGCCATTCTGCTGAAAACTCACATACTGCTTTTGATTTGAGGTGGATGTTATAATTCTTTCTGGACTTGGCAGTAGTGGCATGAGTTGGATTCAGATAAAATGCATGTTCTTTGCCCTTGTGTTCTTCAGTTTATCACTCCATGTGTTCAGAGAGAAAAAGGCACTGGCTATCTGAGATGTAAATCATCCCCTTGATGATGTGCTTGGATCCACTGGCTTTTGATTAAAAGTTACAGGTAATGGAATGTCCCTGCATTATTTATTACCCCGAAGGCTTTGATATAAGACTGTAGGTTAAGTTAAAACTATGAAAAGGTGAATACTTAAGGAAACAAGGCTTAGATTTATGAAGTGTGAAGGTACTTTCCCTGTTTGTTCTCTTAAATTGTGTGAACAAGAGTGAAAGCTAGGCTATGGGTAAACTACTTACTGTTTGTGATTGTCTGTAATGATTTATAAGACTACTATGTAAGGAAACATAATTAGCTGCTGATAAATGTTTAAAAACAGTAAACAGTGGGGAAATGAACCTTTTTCCTATTTAGATGGCAGATCAAATGCTGTTTAAAAATCATCGGAGTTCTTAAAGATGGACTGTTCAGTACAAGAAGCGAGTTTTTAGTATGTTCTTTTTGGGGATAAGATTTTTTAAAAGACCAGTTGGAAGGAGCCAGCGATGAACAGGTCACAACCCCCTCCTGACACCCCCTGTTCTGAGGCCTCTTCAGAGCAGGGTTTGTACCTTCACGTGAAGGCGAGTGTTCGGTAGGGGCCTGAAGCGCTGATCGTGGCACATACCCAGTCATGCCAGAAGCGGAATGGGTCTTGCGTGGGTTCACGTGCCATCCCACGAAGCAAGCTGTGGCACTTCTGCACCGAGCCTGGCAGTTCTCTGTCTCTGTCCCTGAGCTCCACCCTACTCCTCACAGCCTCCAAACGGGCTGAAAAGCTGTGTCAGCATTTGAGTGCTGTTTCTGAGTTTATCCAATGTCTCAGTTTCAAGAACTTTATGAAATGAAGATGAATGACTTTGGACAGTAATGTAAATGGAAAAAAACCTGAGAAGTTACTGATGTATGAGCTGAATTTGGCCCTGCTATTTTAGGCCAGGACAGAATGAGTTTGTGTGTCTGCGGGATATGGATTTCAGCATTCTTGGGGAAAGGCTTTATGTTCATTTATTTCATTGAATAGGCTAGAACAACATGAAATAGAAATGTTTGTGCCCAAGTAACAATAACTAAAGAAAATGTCAGTACCAAAAACTACTGCATTAAGGAGAAGAGAACCATGTATCACCAGTAGATGATACTGCCGAGAGCAAGTCAGTGTATGTGATTTGATGTTTGTTGCTTTTGAATTGTACAGTGACCATACATCAGTGTTTGCTAAATTAGATTTCTGCTGAGAAACAAAGTGCATCAACTTGTATTTCAGGAAGCACTTCAGAAATAAATTCTGTTTCCCTCTCTCTGAAGTATTGCTTCCTTAGATATTAATATGGTGTAAATTAACATAGTTAAAACACTTCCTTGATTTACACTGCTATGGATCTGGCCTGGGAAGCGTAAGGAAATGAAAGTATGTGGGAGATACTATTTTGTACCCATTTCCTTTGCACATGTAATGTCAGACAATGCCTTTGTTTATTATTTAGCTTCTGACAACTTGGTGAAGATTTGTAGTGACAGAATTTGAATGTACAAGTTTATCTGAGTCTGCAGAGCTGCTGAAATTCTATGTCAAGTAATGAAACTCAGTTCCAGCCAGGGGCTTGAAGGGTACAGCAGCCTTATTTGAAGGAAATAACATTCTGTTGCTACAATCATGCTTGAATGCTTGAGTTTCCTCTTTTGTAAATGTAACCGGCTTTGTTTTGATCAATGCACAGTGGCCATTGTGACTGCCAGTCACAAGATATTGAAGATGTGAGAACTAGTTAATGCTACCCACACTGTATTCATTGGGGGATGAACTGGTTCTGCTCCAGAACTCAACTAGCCGTGTGGCATTAGTCAGAGGCCACTCTAAAGCTGGAGTGACTGACATGAGAATGGTCCCGTGCTCGTGTCTAAACAACTTCAGACATATAGCGTAAATAAACCTCCCACTAGCTTCTGTCTACAGTCATGTAGCTTGTACTGTCAAATGAAGTCTCGGGTGTTTTGAGTCCGAGGACATTCTTTCTTCCCTCCTCATGGCAAGAGGCTGATGGATACCCGGAATGAAGCTTGAGGGCTTTGCAGCTTTCCTGCTTAGGCAAGAGGCAGCCTGAGCTGTATTCAGCTGCTATTTGGTTTTTGGTTAAGTGTCCAGTCACATTAAGTTTTGTGGCATGTGGGTTAACTGTGTATTATAAAATGCCACAGGCAGCCCTTGTGTTTGTTAGAAGTGCAGTTCTTCTGTGAGCATATTGCAGAGTAAATATTTCATCATTTTCCTTGTGCATGTGAGCCAGAAGTGAAGCTGATTACTGTTCATATTGTGCAAGCAGTGTATTTTGCACACACCGGGTATTGTAGGTGGCGATGGCTAAAGCTGGCTTTTAAGGAAATGGTTGTGCCCCTGGATAAAGCTGTTTTTCTGCAAAGCCCCAAACCCTGCACTAGTGTGGGTTTTCTTGGGTTGTGTTTTCCTTCCGCCATAGATTGTGATCCCTTTGGAGAGAGGGCCTGTCCACTGAACAGTGCCAAGCATGGTAATGCCTTTGTCCTTGTCTGGAAACTTTTAAGTGCTACTGCAATAAAATTACACTGATGCATTCATTAAAAAGATATACTCTCATAATAAACCACTTTCCAGAATTGAAAATAGCAGATTGCATTGGCAGAGTACAAGTTAGAATTAGCTCCATTCCCAGACTGGTCATCTCTGTCACAGAGTAGGACGTGTGCCCACAAAAGCATATCCACCGAGTTTCACGTTGGTGTTATACCTTCAGGACGTACGAGTCCATGAATAATAGTATTAGGAGCTGGAATATCTACATAGGTATTTCCAGTGCCCCACTGAGCCTTCTGGCAGATGACATCTGGTTCCTTAGCTTTGGGTGTTTACCTTTCTCATTTGTTGTTGTAGCCTTTGAGTCGAGTGGCAAGTTGGGAGGGGGCAAACACAGCCATTGTGGAAGGCTTGTAATTCTTCTGATGCCAGGGTTGATGGTTAATCTACAGAGGCTGTAGAGAAGGTGGTCCCTGGGGACAGCTTGTGCTGTCACTGCTGCCGTGTGCTCTCCTGGCACAGCCCCATCAGAGCCGAGACGAAGGATAAGGCGGGTGGTTGTGTGATCCGGGAGGGAAGCTGCTGCATTCCTGTTACTCCAGCAAGGTGTGTGGAGTCCAACTCCTGGGTTGGAGAGAAGGCTCCAGAAATTTTGGAAGAATGTTGTCCTCTGTCAAATATGAATTCACCTGGAACTTTATAGCACAGAGACTGTCACTGTCCTCCATACCTTTCTATTTAATCATGCTCTTGAGCCAAAGGGACAAAAAGAATTCTTTTTGCAAGTCTTCAGAGGAGAAACTGTTTTCTTCTCATGTCCTTTACATAAGGCTTTGTCAGTCAAGCCTGAGCTGAACTAACTCAAACCTGAAAGCAAATTATAGAGTATGCATAAATTCTTTTGAGTTTTCTGGACCTCTTTCCTATGCCTGCTGACTTTTTCCAGCAGTGTCCAATATAAATGAAGTTCCCTACTATTACAGTTGATGAAGAATATATTGCTTTCCAGATTGTCAGCTTTTGGAAAGCTATTTTTTGTTTGCAATAAGCCATTTTCTTTTAGCTGTGTCCAAAGCACATCTTGGGCAGAATCACGAGCACCCAAATATTTCAGTAGATTGATTTGATATGTCATAAAACTGTGTCTTGTTTTTCTATTATGTATTTGTTTTTCTTCAGCTAGGTTTAAAATTATGTACTTTTTTTTTTCCCTGGCCTTTGTTCTTTAATTGCTGGTTATGCAAGGACAGCATAAATTTCTGTTGATCTTAAAGCTTGTTGCCTTTCATATGACCTTGGCAGTGTTTGGAACAGTCTCTCTGACCTTGAATTTATTTTCTGAACTTCATGCAACATCAATAGCTTTTATACCATCAGGAAAAGGTGAGATACAGCCTCTTTAATTTCCCAATTTCCTTAAATTGTTCTGATGACATTTACTTATGATTAAAATAAAAGATGTGCAGTAGAGACAGATTCAATATCCCCACATTGCCTATTGAGTGCCAGTCTGGTTGAAGAAAGGAGGATGCATTTGAATTTTAGAGAACTGAAGCTTATGGATCTTTGGCAGTCTCCAAGTTATTAAACCAAACCAGGCCTTATTTTACCACTCTGTGATAATGGTAATATTCCCAGTCCCGTGCAGCTTTCTGGCACCAAGTTAATGCATCCTTTCAGTGAACTCGAGAAATAAATGGAACTGAAGTGGAGGAGGGAGGTAGATGTCTCTCTCCTATGTATTATGTATTGACAGAATGCACTGAGAGAGGCAGATGCCAGGTGCTATAGAAATGCAAAGTACTTTAGTCTGCCCTTGTTAATGAGTTATGTGCCTAGCTCAGTTTTAGTCCCGGGTGGATTATGGGGCTGTCCTGACTCTCATTGATATAATAAACACGATACGAAAAGAATCCCTGGGTGGTAAATGTGATTGACCATTTTAAATTCATAAAGGTGTGAACTTCATCTGCAGACAGAAGTTCCACTAAGCATTTTTGCACCAAAGTAGGTCAATCTAATTATAATTGGCTTTAATTGAGCACTACTCTGCAGTTCTTTACCTGTAGCTGGTTGGCACTCAGAAGTGCAAATGCCATTGCTGCCTTTGAAAAAAAGCAATGAGAAATCAAAGTAGTAATTTCTAATCTAATTCATTTCAACTTGAAAGCCTTGGTTATCTGCATAAGCAGGGGTAAACAATCCAGTGTCAGAAAGAAAAGCCAGAGCAAATGCAGGCCGCAGTGATCAGCAGCTCTGATGCTGGCCGTAGGATAAAGGTGGAATTCTGCTTTTGGTTTCACAGCAATTGCCTTGCAAACTGTCTGAATTTAGCTTTAGTGTGGATGAGTTATTCCATTAAAGCCCGTAGGAGTTATACCAGTTTGTTTGGGGTGAATTTTTTTTTGTTGTGCTTCAGAAAGCATTTGGGTAAAGTAGCAGTGAAGAGAGGAAAAAACACTGAGCAGAATTTGTCATTTAGGCTGTTCGCAACAAACATTTATGTACCTGTATCCCCAGAGAGAAGAAAATCTCATATATCCAGAAATTGTACATCATGGCAGTTGATCTTTTATCTTTGGGATGGAGTGTTCACAGGTACACAGCTTTGGGGAAGGAAAAATGGATTTGAGGGAGGTGTTAGGTATTTAGCTGGTGGGTACAAAACTGGGCTTTTGTTTTCAGAAGATGTAACTCTACAGCAGCTTGGTAGGAATACTGTTTGGAAGACGTTTGCTGTGTATTGAGCTTGCATGAGGAGCTGAAACTTTTCGGAACTGGGTGAGATAAAACAGAGCAGCTTGTGAAAGCTGGGTCTAGCCAACAGTCCCTTTCCTGTGTACTCCCATCAGGTCTTGTAGGCATATGTCGGGTTACTGGTGAGGGCAGCTCTGGGCCACGGTCTGTGTCGCTTTGCGGGGTGGTATCCAATTTGGGGTAGGCAGACCAGAGACCAAGTGGGAACGTTTCCATGCAGTCTGCATGGAAAGGCTCTGCAGTAAAACCACTGGCTCTTCTCTTTCTAGGACATAGTTTCAGGCTAGTGAACAATATTTACCTGAAAGAATGTGGATGGGGAAAAAAGAGTTGCTATTCTGGGAAATGGTAAAAATGTGGGTGGGATTTTTTTGTTTGGTGTTTTTGTGTGTGTGTGTGTTCTGTGGTATTTTTTGTGGTATTTTTTTTGTTGTTCCTGTGTGGGTGGTTTTTCTTTTTTTATTCCAAATAACTGTTCAAGAATGGTTTGTTCATGAGAGCCTTTGAACTGGGTCCTGTTCTTTCAGGAGTCAGGACAGCTTTAATTTCTGATCCCTTGCCGTTCAGGTTTGATGCAGTCTTGTCCAGACAGACTACTCATTTGGTGACTCAGTGCCTCATTATGTATTATGTCCATTACAGTTTTTGGCCTTCCAAGGTGAGGGGTGGTCTGTCTGTCTCTGCACTGTTGAGCCTTGGTCTTAGCCAAATCTTCTGTCCCTTAAGCAAGTGTAACTAAGGGTAAAAGAGACAGTCAGCTTTGGTATTGTCATTCTGCTGTTTTGTGGCTGCTGAACTCCTTGTGCTTGAGGAACCGAGCGTAGCCAGGCACTCTTGAAATGTGTTAAGTCTCTAAATGCTGGGTGTGTAATGAAGAGTATATTGGAGTTTCCTGTGGGCTGTGGAAGGATGTTGGAGTAAACATCTGTTTCCCAGTTGCAGTCGGCAGCTGCTGTGATCCAGCTGTTATTAGCCTGTTACATTTAAAGCTAGAGGGAGCAGCACCCAAGAGATGGGTGTCTGGGGTCCAGATTCCTGCAGGGAGGACAAAGATGCATCTCTAGGTTTTAACTTACCTGCTCTCTGGGACTGTGAACTGGGAAGCTGAGTGGAAAGAATCCTGTATGATCTGCTCTGATGGTGAAGATATTAAACCTGTGTCCTACACCATTTGACTTGTACTTTTGTCTTTTCTCTTGCCAGCCCAGAACTGCAGTCACATTATGCAGGGCCCAAACGGGACAGTACAGAGTCCAGGCTTTCCGTATGGATATCCAAATTATGCAAACTGCACGTGGACAATCACTGCCGAGGAGCAGAACAGGATACAGCTTGTTTTCCAGTCCTTTGCATTAGAGGAAGATTTTGATGTATTATCTGTCTACGATGGACTGCCTCAGCAGGGGAATCTGAGAACAAGGTACATTGTTCATAACAGTGATGTTTATAAACATGTTCCCATTTCTGCCACTGGGATTAAATCTAGGTTGGAGGTTTATGCTGCAAGAAACTGGGAGTGCTTCTTCATGAGCAGTTCTTACAGTTGTTTTGATTTCTTATCTCTGATAAGGTTTGAAATGTTTCTCTGAATGCCTGACAGTGATGATTTATCAAGAGTCATTCTAGACATCCAGGGAAGTTAATTAGAAAATGGAGCAAGAGGAAAGCAGAGCTAATGTGCAGAGGAGCTTCCCTCAATCCAGGAGAGATTCTCTGAGTGGGAGGATGGATAATGGGTTTCAGTTTATAGCTCTGCCAAATTCTTTGTGGGTGCATTTGGGATATTCCCTAACTTGCAGTCTGTTCACCAGCTGGACAGGGGGATGATACTCTCTCACATCTGACTAAACTGTTGGATATTTAGGGGTAAGGAGTTATTGAGTAATACAGTTTAGTGTGAAGACTCTCTGTGGATTCTAATCTCAGACTTTCAGGTATCATCCTGGTATTAATAAAAAGTTAAATGAGAGGCTGATTATGAAAAAATGATGTATTGCTGTGATAGCAAATGTTACATGACTTGTCAGATTTCTGCATTTGAAGGAGTCATGATCTCAGACCTCCAGAGCCAAGGCATAGATGAAGTCAGCTTGGTAACGTGTGACGTGACTGCTGTTGTCTGACGTGGTGTCTGATTGCAGTTGAAGTCTGACAGTAATATATTCAAAAAGTAGTAGAAATAGTGGCAGCATCCAGTGTCAGAATCCCTACTAAGAATGCTGTAGCCATTGGACAGTCCTGGAAATTAATTTTACTTCAAACTACTTCAGTTTAGGGCAGATCCTTTGACCTCAGTGTCTTGTCTAACCCAATTGGAAAATGTGAGTTGAAGTAACACTGGTGAAAATTAGCTCTTTATGTAGATGATTTCAGTTACGCAAATAAATCACATATTCATCTTGCAACTGTGCTTGAGAATCATCTTAATTATGGGACCTCATCATTTAATCAGAAGGTAGCACAGTGCTTTGCTTTGGGTGTTACGTAAAGGATGCCTACATCTGGTTTAAAATTCTGCTCAGGAAACTTTGAGTAGTCAGTGCTTGCCCTGAGAAGCCCTTGGCAAATTGCTCTGTCATCAGCTGTGCCAGATGTTTCCTTTTGCCCTCTAGAAGTCAGGGGGAGGTTCTTGTGCTGAAGAAACAAAATCCAGGAATGAAAATGAATTCAGAGTCATGGTAGAGTAAGTTAAGACATTGAGTTGCATCAGGGTGTTGCTCTGAGCTATTTGTAAGCATGATGTGGTTGTAGATCGAAGTAACAGGAAGGATATCTTCCTCCAGTTGACCAGGACAGCAAAACTGAGATACAGCTTGGATGCTGTCCTGATAATTTGTAGCCCTGCACTGGGGGAAGGCGAGGAGACAAATGAGGTCCTCCTTCTGCATCACTGATGAACTTCAAGTGCAACCTGGGTAGATAAGTGTAAGCTGTGGGATGAAGCCAGGAGCACAAAGCAATGTGAGAGCATTTCATCCCTAAGGAGGTGTTCAGGAAATGGTGTGTGTTTAGTACAATGGAGGACAGTGAAATTAAAGGGGGGTGGGGGGGTGGGAGGAAGGTATTGAGGAAGCTTTCTAGAGGTCTGAAAGGACTTACAGAGGACTTAAAATACAATGACATATGGACTCTTGCATGTTGATCGATGCTTTCATTCTTCACTTGGATGTTTCTAGATTAGTGATTTCAAACTTGGAACTTGCTCCTCTGTGCTGTTTGGTGTCTCACTTCTTTGTTCAGCTAATATTTTTTTTCGTACATCAATCTCACCTCATTAAAACAACCCAGCGCTGGGCAACAGCTAGAGTTTCTTTTTTCTTTCTCCTTTTTTTCCTGTGGCTATCAATTTTGTTTTTTCTCAGACTGCTTTCGAAATGTACTCAATTCATCATCGAAGTGCAGCACTTGAAGATGGATGACCGTGCGTCATTCATCAAAGCTCATGCTACCAGGAGGCGGGCCAAAATAAGCTGTAAGGAAGTGTAAAAGAATGGGGGGGGGGAGCATGCTTGAGTAGAGAAGAATGTAACTGTTTTGTTCAGCATGTTCAAGACTGAACAAAATGGTTAACAGAGAAGAACTGTACCTATTTGCTTCTCCTACTCTTGACCTTGTTGAGCATCACTGTATTTCAGTAGGTCATACCTACTGGGAGAGGAGGTGTTAATGGTGTGGGGGTTTTTTGTGCTGAGGTTAGTCTTCTCAAAAACCTGCTGTTCAATTTAAGCCATATATTCCTAAGAGCTTCCTTGGCCTGATGTGTCACAGTGTCATGTCTTACATGCATTTCTGAGAAGGGGTTAATAATTGTGTTCATTGTGTGCTGGCAAATGCCCTGTTGTCTTGCAATTTAATGTCGTGTGAAACTTCCCTAATAGAATAAGAGCAGACTTAATCCAATGAGACATTTGCTAATAAACTGCTTTACTGTATATTAGGGAATTTGCGTTGTGTTTGTGATGAGTATGTGAATATTACATGTGTTTCAGTGGCTTAATTTAGACATCCAGGGCTGTTGTCATCTTTCAGTGCCATGACTTTGCTTTGTTTGCTAACATCGGGGCTTATTTCTGAGTCCTTGCTCCTTCAGCTTCTCTCAATTTCTTTTTTTCCCCAAGACCATACATTGGCTTTCAGCAGGGACCACTTCTTTGAAACCTAAGAATGATGATGGCTGCAGATTTTTCCTTCCCTTGACTTGAGTAGGAGAGCTATGTGTTTTCACAAATTCCGATGAGATTTGTAACTTCCCTTCAGTGCCGGCTTTTCCTTGCGCAGTGTTTGTGCTCATTACACCAGACCAAACTCTCCCAAATGCTCATCCTTCAAGTTCCTAACTATTCTGAACTGCCAGTGGAATCAGAGGAATGTGTGTGGAGAGCTGATCTGAAAACTGCAGTGACTCAAGAAGAGTCTTTTTGCGAATTCCCATTGTGCTTTGCTGATTGTGTCATTGTTAAGAGGATGCTCCAATCAGGTTGGTTTCCTGATTGGTTTCCCACCGTGCTGGGCTTAGAAACTCAGCAGAGACCTGACTAAAATTTGACTATTTGGAGTTATTTATGGATCTAAGATTGTTGTGGGATTTGGGAGACTCTTTGTACCTTTTCATGTCAGACTGTTATGTGACATAACCAGACAGTAGTTAACAAGGAAAAGATGTAGCAAAGAAGGAGAGCCGTATGACATCTTCAGGCTTTTTCATCTGCTGCTGATAGTTTGCAGGATGCTTTTAATGGGAGAATCTGAGATTAGTTGCTGATTCCCTTATTTGAAGTTTCAGGCTTGCACTCAGATCCAGGGAAAATATATTTACCATTATATCTGGTAAGTCAGTCATTTCAGGTACCCAATTCTCTTTTCCTGAAGGGAGCCACTGAAATTACACTCAAAATAGGACTGGTCAATTCAGAAGATTGATTATTTTTTTTAATTTTTTTTTTCCCTTCCAAAGATGTTTAAAATGACTCTGGAAAGCCCAAGCAACAGAATATGCAATCTTTTTTACTAGAAGAGACTGCTCACTTGTATATGTGCTGAATAATGCTGGAGTAACTTTATGATCTTAGGAGCTTTCCTTCCTGCCTGATGTGGGTAGGTAATTGTGTTGTGTTGTGGTCTACCTTTCCTGTTCAATGGAAACGTTTTAATGATACTGAATTTATTTGGCTAAAACAAGTTTGTTTGAGCCAGTGTATCAAGAGAAATGTCTTTATTATAGCCAGAGTAGCAGTTTTGCATTTCCACAGAAGTTACTAGGAGGTGTATATTTACACAGCTGTGAGGAACTGTCCCATTCTGATGTCTACAGCATGTGTAGGGTTAGAAAAAACGTTTGCAAATTGTTCCTGCAATAGCTTCATGCTTAAAGCAAAGAACTCTAATACTGCTTTTAGCTCACTGGCGCTGTGAGTAATTTGTCTTCTAGCTCATGTCTCCGAATTCTGCACTGTGTGTTCCCTTAAAGTTGCTGTTGCTTATTAGAGATGCTCATCCTTCTTCCCTGACAAGCAATGGAAGAGTTAAGAGGAGGATTGCCATCAATATGCTGTGTATGCAGTTAAAAACCATATGATCTCTTTGGACATATTTAATTGACTGAAAGATTAAGTATTTTGTTTGAATGTGAAGTAGTGATACTTAGTGATATGAGTTGAATTACGTACTGGGGTGACCTATTTACAGATCCAACACCTGTATTTGCATTTCTCCTTGATAACCTTTTAATTACTCTTTGGAAAATTGGGTGACTGGTGCTTAATTACCAATCAAGAGAGCAAAGCTTTTGATCTTAAAAACAATGGAAGGGAGGCAGAGAGGAGGAAGCAAAGGGAACAGCGAAGGAGAGAATTCCCCCCGTGTGCCATATGTTCTCCCTTGCAGAGATGCAGACCTGGGTTCTGGCTTCACAGGTACTGGATTTGCTGGGGTTCAGTGCTGTTAAAGAAATTCCTGGAAAAATAGTATTTGTGATCTGGTAATACGCGGAACTTACTGGGATTTTGTGTTGAGTCACCTTTGGTCCTGTGACATATTCCTTTAGCTACCTCATGTCTCCAAGGTGACTACAGTTCTTTTTACTAAGGGTAAAGATAAATAAAATAGAGGACCAGCAAAATCCTTTTGTCATCTTTAGTGAACTTCAGAATCCTACCTCCCTTTTCCCCTTAGTAGAGTCTTTTGTCTCTTCACATTAACTCCATGGGGGAAAAAAAAAACAACAAAAAGCCACTTAAATTTAAGTTCTCTGCTTTGTAGAATAAAATACACTCTTCCTGAGAAGGTACTTGTTTGAGCTGCTCCAGCAGCATTAGGGCCTTTTACCAATACCCCGTCGTATTGTTCTGGGGAAGTGCTGAATATTTAAACTTCATCTGTGAGATAATTGATGGAACGAGATCTGAAAGCCCAGTAAGCTAATGGAGTTAATGTAACTGCATCTAGGGCTGTTCAGTTTCGAGGAGCTGTATTCAATTTTTCCATATTTTTTTTCGGGAGTGAGCATCAGGAGTGATAAAAGCTGGTGATTAAATCAGGGTGGGAGCTTTTACTCTGCCACCATGCTGAATACTGCAGGCCTAGGAGGAGGCCTGACTCTGATTTGATCAGTAGGGTGATGGAGTGAGTAGCTTTGGTCCTGGTTTAAGGGTTAAAGGATCTGCTCTCATGACACTGCTTGTCCTATATGAACACGATTTGTCAGTAGCAAGGCCTGCTGTTACATTGTGGCCTGTACCATGTCTGGTAAAATTAGGTTCCAGTTTTCAACAAGATCCTTTATTCTTGGCCACTGAATAAAATACTAATTGGCGTAGCCATTTCCTGGATGGCGGTGGTTCTGCAGTTTGTCTGTTAGACTATAGAATTTCTTCCAGGTATGGCTCTCCCTGCTGTCTTCAGTAGAGGTTGTTGTCTATTTTTGGACTTTAAGGCATTGCTGTTACTCAAATAATATTTCGTTTTTAAAATTGCTTTTGTTTTCCCTCTAAACTGCTGATTTACTGTGTTTCTGGGTAAAAATCTACTAACAAACCTTGACTATGACCCTGGCTTTGCATTAAGGTATGCTAAGTGTATTAAGTGTAGAAAGGTTTTCTGTGATTGGGCAACAGCTAATAGATTTTAATTAAGACTCTGCACTGGAACAGTCTGCATTTGATAGATCTGTGAGCACTGAATGCCCTTAGTAATTAGGGTAGGTTTTAAAGAATTGTATTTAAATAGTATATGGAAATTTTGGGAAGATCCTGGTGTCCTTAGTCTTCCATGCCCAAGTTGACGCAACTCCTAAAAGCCTCCTGTTCGTTTGATGTTGAGCTGTGGAGGGAAGAGGAAATGCCCGTGAAGTGCCCCGCTCTAGGACGTTGCTGATGGTGTTCGGCTTGGAAGTCTGATGTGCACAGACAGCAGACATGAGTTTTATTGGACTTTGCTGTTAACCTCTTGTTGCATAAGGTATTAAACTGCAAGAGGAAAAGCTGGAGAGAAAAGTGTATCGGCTTCGTCTGACAGCACAGGGCTTTGCTGCTGATAATGCAAAGTAATTGCTGAAGCCCAGGATCATATCTTCTTCTCTAGATCCCTCTAGCTGATGTTTGGTTTTACTTCAGGTGGACTTTTAAACCAGTGATTGCAAGCTGTACAGACAGCAGCAGCAGAGCATTGTGAAGCCCGAATGTCATCTGATTTATGATCACTATAGGCCCTGCAGTGCCCACACCTATGGTGTTCCAGGTAAATGGCATCTGTGTGGTGAGGGCTCTGATAGCTTTCATGGGGTTGCTCCATTTCCTTATCAAAGATGGCAAATGAGAAAAGCAATAGCTGCAGCTGCTCTACTAATAAATGTTCCATACAGAGGAAGTTTATCATCATCTTATGCATGCATGTCTGTATGTGGTGTGTTAAAAGGTAGTTGCAGATATCTTTAGTCTTCTCGAGTCGTTTATTTTACAGAGCTGCTTTTATTCTTTTAGCAGGGGTGGCAGTTTACAAAACCAGTTGTTGAGCTTTTGGGGTCAGAACAAGCAAGATTAGAGGTTTTTAGCAGTGGAACTAACCCATAGCCTGGTGTGGTGCTTCTCATTCTGAGTGTGTTGAGAAGGAACAAGTTTGCTGTGTTGTAGAGGAAGGGAGAAAGCACAGGGGAGGTTCAGTGCATTGGCTTAGGCAGCACAGTGAGCTGTTAGCTGTTAGTTATTGAACTTCAGTTGCCCATTTGCTGTGTTACTGCAGAACTGTTTAATAAGGTAACTACAGTCTGATCTTGCTTGCGTAAGAACCTGTACAAAAAGTCTCTTGACTTTATTAGTACAGAATCAAGTCTTCAAAAATAATTTCACTTTTAGTCAATAGCTATTGACATCGGTTAGAGTCAAGATGGCCATTTTCTTCACTGGTAATTAGTGTCAGTCTCCCATGAAGAGGACGCTGCGAGCCGCGCAGCAGGGTGATGGCCGTGCAGGGCCGGTGGTGGAAGCAGTGCTGGCAGAGCTTTGTGGCGTGCTCGTCCCTCGCAAGAGCAGCAGTCAGATGTACGTCTTGGTTCTGCTCTGAGCTCAGTGGCATTAGGCCAAATACTTATCGCAGTTTTCCCACCTGTAAAATGACATAATGTTTTATTTCTATAAGTAAAATTTTTAAAATGCTTAAAAGCCCCCCTGGTTGGAGGCTCTGTAGGCTGGGGTGGGGAAAGAGACTCGAAATACAAACCAGATAACGTTCACAGCTGTGCCTTTTGATCCATTTTCCTGAAGAGAGGAAGAATGTACTTTCATGTTATCTTTTGAATGCTCTGAATCTTTAGGTCAAGAAGTTTTTTGTATCCATGTCTGACCTTGAGAGTTTCTCAGGCAAAGTACCTCTTTAGACAGCCTATATTTCCCTTTTATAAAAATTAATGAAAGCCTCCAGGAGATGATACAATCTTACTAGATCGTTGACGATACAATGAAATTGTGGAGTGCTATTACTTGCAGTCTCAAATAGAAAATTGACAAATCTTCAGTGCCCGTTGACTCTTAATTCGTTACGTTCCTGTTGGGTGGCAGAGGGTGGCCCAGCTCCTTTTGGACTATTCGGAATTGGATTTTGGTGTGCTGCAAGAGCAACTGCTGACACCTGGTCCTTTTTCTTAATAGAGAACATAATTGTCTTTTTGTGATTTCGTAGCTGTTTGGAAAACATAAAGGCTTCTGCTGTCCAAAGATGTAGAAATTGTCCTTACATTTTCAGCTATTTTTACATTTAGGCTTGCAGATGATTAGAGCTGCTGTAGTGGAATAAAAGCTTTAGGAAGGAGAGAAATATTTTTATTTGAACTGTTGGTAGCTTATGTTGTCACTGATCCCTCTGTAAATTGAAGTGTGAAATGCTGTTCTAGCATTTTTATATAATTTTTTTTTTCTATTGAAATCGGGGCCTTTAGCTATCTGAGTGCATGGCAAGATGTCCTCTTGCTGAAGCTCTTCCCCATTTGTGTGGCAGAGGAGGAGTATGGAAGTGGGAAGCAGTGACTTAGCACCAGGGCAAGCAGTAACCCTGCTGCTGCTGGATTCGAACCGGGGCTTTTCGCCTCTAGTGGGTTGTGCATAGCTGGGCTACTGCTAAACATCAGCTGTTAGCAACATTTTTATCCTGTTTCTGCTCGATATTCGGCATTCACGCAAGGTGCAAGTGAATAGAGGATTAGATATGACATGAATCAATATTACAGTCTTTTTGGATAAATCTTCATTGGCAGGAACCAATGGGATTTGTTTTATTTTTTCATCATACAACATGTCTTCTAAAAAATCAGATTTCTTATTAACCTACTTTTTTTTTGACTGCACTGGCTATGGAGGATGACCTGCATTGGTTTTGTTCCATTTATGTGCTTCTTTTTAACTCTTAGCTTTATCAAAAGTGCATTTCTACTGTTTCCTTCTCCTCTGTTGCTAATAAATTTTATTATGTGGTGTCATACATTAAAATCTTAAGGAATTAGCATAGGACATATTTGTTTTGTGGTGGGAAGTGAGACTGGGGTTTATGTGGAAGTCCCCAAGGTGGAGCCAAGCTGGCTGTCCCGGGATCCTACAGGCAGAACAGTGCTTGCCTGGTGCTGCGGCTTAAAACTCACTTGGGGGAAGTGAAGATTCTCTCATGAGATGACTAAAGTCTATTTCAATTCCTGATTTGGTATGCATAAGGAGTAAAAGGGATGCACAGACTTGGCCGATGAGACCTGGATTCACCCTGCGTGTCGGCTTTGGCTCTCTGCCATCGCCTAGCTTTAGCTTCTTGAGGTTTGGCTAGAGCAAACCAGAGGAACAGGGATGCATGTGCAGTAAGCACATATACTGACCAAGCCATTATTAAAAGCTTTTGATTGTGTTGCCTATGGCAGCATTTGAAAGTAATGGTAGTTCGTATCCCCTCTTCAGTCCTGCACTGTCTGCCGTAAACCTAATGCTTGGTGCCTTTCAGGTGGGAATCTCCATACGCTCTTGTTGAGGCTTCTAAGCATCCCTGCAAGACCTGTGGGTGGTCAGGATTGTGCATGGTGGGGACTGGGGTGCAGAAGGACCTCGGGGTTCAGGAGATTGCCTGAAATCTTTCAGCAGGCTAGTGGCATACTTGAGAGCGTAGCCATGGAGTTGTGATTTCCAGCACTGTGGTTTCAAAAGCTGCCTCCCAGCTCAAACAATCTCAAATGAGTTAAAAGTGGTATTTCTGTTCAGAATGCTGCTGCCCTGAGAACTTTTATATTGCCTCTGCCTTTCTTGCATTTAAAGCTGTTTTGAATGTTCATGTCTGTTTAAATGTTAAGTGCTTTAGGCTGTAGACTCTGGGTTTTGCTCAGCTTGCAGCGGCAGAGTTTGTTACTAAAGGGCTGGTGTGAATATTGGGGTATTCGTGACACCTCCAGTATGGTAATGCTTGCTTGTTGCTCACCAGTTGCATTGTGTTTAGCAATAAGCCTTGTGTGATTTGCAGGGAGTTTTGAGAACTTTTCCCATTTACTAGATTTCACTCCCCTGATGATTTTTTTGAAGAAAGCCAGAAATAACCTAAAACTGCCAAGTTTTGAATTAACACTGTTGAGCCTTACTTGGTTTGTATCCAAAGTTGTCTTTGTTTACTGAGAAGATGAGCTCAGATCTGCCAAGAGGTTGCTAAAATTTGGTGAACCTTTGTGAATTTGTGGGGGTTTTTTGGTTTGTAATAACAAGACAGAGAGTATAGATGCCAGAGTTTGTCACAGATCTGCTTGCGTCTCACTGCTGCCTGAGAAAGTACAGGAAAAATGAGTGTGGAAGGGACATGATAAAAATAATAAAATAAATCCAAGTCCATGGTCTTCCTACTCTATTGCGTTGTATGGAAAATTAAATTTATTGAAATTTGATGCTTGATACCTGTTCCCAGCTTGAGCCATGAGGGCCTCATATATTTGAGATGGCTGTGCTGGCTTTAGGCTCTATAAATAACACTTTTCTAGTGGGAATTGACCCAAACCCCATTTCAAATGAGCAAAGAAATCCATCCAGGCTGGAATTTATGAGCCCTGTGACTGTCCCTAGAGAGTCTGTTAGTTAATGAAGCCTTTGTCAGTGTCAGCGGTAAGCAAAGGACTCTTGTGGCTTGATGAATTATACTGGGCTTGGAGAAGGGAAGAAAGTGCAGTTGATTCCAAAGTCGTGCTGGCACATGGGGTTTTGATTGTATGATGTTAGATTGAGAACTGTTTGCAGAGGGTGGATTAACTTTCTGAAAAAACGTAGGTGGTGTATATGACATTGAGCGAGTTTAAGGGACAGGACAGAGAAAGCTTCCCCCCAGTGCTTGTTACTGTCTTGGTAAGAAAAATGTATAGTAATGTATGTCAGAGCCAATGGATGGTATTATTTTAGAAGCAACTTAATTATCAGCCAGCTGGGCAGAGGGGATGGTTGGAAATTAGTATGGAATAAAATGGGACATGTGGTGTTGGTTGGCAGCAAAGTAGCTTGGAGTTGCTTGGTGAAATACGAATAGAGAATATACAAGGAGCTACTGCTGCTTGCAACATGCCTCTGAAGATACTTGCTCGGGATCTCTTTGTAGCTTAACTCAAAAGCAGCTTGGTCTTGAGCATAAATCATTCCGAGTTGAATAAATCCAAATATGAACTGACACCGTTTTCCTTATGTCATTACAGTATCCTTTTAAGCTGGCTGAGATTTTTTTTTTTTTTTTGGTTCAGAGCATCATTTCAGCCTTACGGGGATCACAATGAAAGGACAACTGTCTAAGTAACACCAGCGAGTTCTGCCTTGCAGACAGAACTGGCTTTTAAGTGTCTGCAGAATGCATGAGCTGGAAGGGTTCTCAGATTATGCTCTGCTTGTTCGTGTTAGTCATCAATAAACCATTTATGATATCAGTTATTCTGTCAATATGGTTAAAAAAAAAAAATCAAGTAACATATTGTAGTTGCTTGTTTCTTTATTAAAGTAATACAGAGAGGAAGGGAGGAAAAAGTAATCACCACTGGGGAGAACACTCTGCCCCAGACAAGCCTGAGGAAATGCTGTCAGAGAGTTGGCTGTCTCCTCAGGTGTGTCTTTCATCCACGCTTATGAAAAAGGGGGGAAAGATCTGCAGGGTTCTTCCAGCTGAAGACGGAGGGGATCAGATGTGGGAAAGCAGCCGAGGCAGCAGCTGCCTGTGGTGCAGCTGTGGGGGATAAGCCAGGCAGGGAAGCACTGGGTGAGTGGGAGGAGGTGGCAGCTGCGGGGGCCATGAGGATGCTGGATGAGGTAACTGGCCAGGCGGCAGAGTGATGGCATGGAAAGCCCTCCTGGAGACAGGGCTAGCACCAACAATGCTATGTGAGAAACAAAGACCTGTCAGCTTCATTTCACCGCACGCACTAGTCCTTGTGCCTAGGGCATCTACATGTCGCTTTTTTGCCAGCTTTGTGAAATGGAATTTGAAATGCACAGCGATTCTCTTTGGATTTGGCCCATGATTTGGAGGAGACATTGAACTCCTTCAGGATGAAAGATGATTTCCAAAACTGACATATTAATAGGAATGACAAGATGTTTTTTTGCCCCCATAGACTACTTTACCCTACACCCACCAGCAACTGTGTCTTTAAAGAAAAAAATCTGCCACTTGTAATGAGATCTGAGATGGGACGGACTGCTGTGGATCAATTCGCTTCTTTTGTGTTCGTTTTTATTCTTGACATACATTCCATGAAGCAGCCTTGAGGAGGACATTTAAGAGTGACCGCTGACTTTGCATGTGGCTGTGCTTCTTCCCTAAGACTTGAATTTTTAAACATACATACATTTTTATTTCTGAAGGTGTTCTCCCTGCAGTAACTGGAATACAATGCTTACACATGCTTTTCATCAAGGCTGAGAAAGTTGCAGATGTTAATTAATATCACTCATACCTATTTTTCAGAGGAAAGATTGAACATATAGATAAGCCTTTCACTGAAGCCAGTGAGTTTCCTTCTTCGTGCACATGAGCCAGCTGTCTAGCTGAATAAGGCATATAAAACTTGATTTGGAGTCAATTGGAAGTTATTAGGCTCTTTCTGTTGGCCCTGGTTGATAATGGATTAGTCAAATACTTCATGAATGCACCTTTTGGATGACTTCAGGCAGACTGCTGCCTTGTTAGCTGGGCACGCAGTGTAGAAGAGGACTCGCTCATTCCAGACTGTTTTCCGAAGACCACTCCAAAGGGCAGCTCGTTCTCTCTGAGCTGTTTTCTCAACACAGTGGCTTACACCTGACTTAGCTTGAATATTGTCCTGGGATAGTGCAGGGGTGGCAGACTAGCACTTACGGAACCATGTCATTTAAAGTCTATAGTGAAGAGAGTGTTTCATTTGATGGGAAATTTTCTTTAATAGGTGCCTTTAAATTACATGCAAGAAAAAATCACCGGAGTATGGTGTAGTGTAATTTAATGCTGGGTTAAACGACGCAATCCAATGCGTTTTCATTAGATGTTCTGAGACACTTCTCTAGCATTTATGCTTTAAAGGCTGTTGGATTGCCAGCTGCAATAACTATTTTGATTACAGCCTGAGCTGATAGTGGGCATCCGACCAGAAAAATAATGTGCTCTGTTTTAATTATGGCACCTGCACTCCAAAATGGGAGCCTGCGTCACAGTATGAGAGATGGTTGTACTTGATACGGTGGAGCAGTATAATATGCAACAGATGGAGGTGAGAACGTTTGTGAAGGGACCGAGATGTGGACTGTCCTGGCTGACTGTTCTTTTCTAGGGCGAAATGTTCAGTTGTGGGTTGAACCTGCTGAGCAGAGCAGTCGGTGGGTCTTTAGTGCTCAACTCCTTTCCTAGGCAGATGAGACAGTTCTCCACCGGGGAAGGACCTTGTGGCATTAGGGGAGATGGTGATACAGCGCAGAGGCAAGGCAGCTGGGCTCCAGGAGGAGTGGAGAGCTGCACACTGAGCCCCGGTGTGGGGTCCTGGCCTCAAGCCGTAGCAGCTGGCGTGCTATGGGGCATCGGTGCACGTGGAACTGCGGAGAGCCTGGGGAGGGGGATGGTTACAACAGCAGCCAGTTTTCACTGACTTGGGTTCGAGCAAAGCTGCTCTGTGGAGCACATTTTGCTGCTCTGCTGCAAGTGGAGAGCCTTCCACCAGAAATATTTGCAATGTCAGTGGCAAACCTGAGGCAAAGAATGAAGAAGGATGCAAATAGAGTAGGGGATTTCTATGTTGATTTGTTTTGGTATATTGATTTTTGCCGTACTGTGAAGCAAGGGCAAGCTTATAAAGTGGTATTTCTGGCACTGGTTTAGTTTGGTTCTTCACAGTAGGAGCAGAATTAAGCCAATGAAAAACACATTGAAAATCTCCCACAATCAGTGTTGGCTCCAAGCAACTTAAGGGGATAATCGCTCAATAATCCATTTGGCCAGACATACAGCAGAAATGGAAGATGATTATTCGTACTGTTATTACCACCCTCACCTTCTTGTTATGGCCCTTGATAAAAACTAGGAACAGTGTTTGCTGCTTTTCTTTCTCATTAGTGTATATATTTTCTTTATTGCTATGCTAAATAACAGTGATGTCAGAATTACTGTTTCATGCATGAGGCCATTGGGGAATGATTTCATATTCTGTCTGCCATTGTGTTGATCCCCATGCTTTAAATTTGCCTGGGCTGCAGATTTAGGGAGGAAGGCATGAGGACAGTTTACCAGCCAGGTCAAAACAAGGCAGGGCATCCTGCCAAGCTTGGCTGTTTCTGGGTCTTGGGAGCAGGAGTGCTGAGGTTTCACAGGAGTGATTTGAGCATGAGCCTTGTTAAATCATTGTTTCTTCAAGAGGATACAGCCTGTGCTCCTGCTTAGAGTAGACGAGGACATTACAAGAAGGAAAAAACTTCAATTGTGTGTCTTGGTTTAAGGCTTAAGAGGAGAAATAACTTTCATTTTGGCTCCAGTTGCTGCCAGTGAGGAACAGGAGGAATTTCATCTCATTTCTAGTGCAGGTTTTCACTGCAGGAGGAGATATGGAAATAAGCCTTGTAGAGGGTAGGGGTTGCTATATAGATATTTTTCTTATTGAAGCAGTATTTCCTGCTTCCTTCTGAATAAGTTTAGTTTTGGCACTAATGGGGGCACTTTTCATATTTGTGGGCAGAAAGGCTGTTTGAAGGGGAAGCCAATGTTTAGTTGCCTTTTGTTCTGTCAGGCAGCCCATTTTCTTCTTCTTGCTCCAGGGACGTGACAGACACAAATGAACATCTGAAGTTAAGGGCCTGGAGAGATGGTTGGATTTATTAATTTTTAGAGATTCAGGAAGCCCAGAGGTTCCCATGAAAATTGTCTTCAGTCAATGTGGAATCTGTAGAAAGACTGAGAATAAACTCTTGGTTACAATTTCATGCCCCTATACACAGGCCATTCTTTTTTATTAAGGCCCTGTAATGAGAAAATACGAATACATGTTGAGGGGCAGTGTTGTTTCACGTAGCACTTAATTCCCATTGACTCCTGTGGGACCTGTGCGCTTGCTTACGGGTAAGCAGACATGTAAATAGTGCCCTGAATTAAAAACAACATCTGCAAAGTGAGGTCCTCCTAGTACATAGACTGTGAACAGAATCTATGATGCAAAAAGCTTAGTTCAGAGAGAACAGATCATCTTTGGGTATAAAAAGCACAGACTACTGCTAACTAATTCCTAGATAATGATAAAACACTGCTGATTAGATAGGAAGAAAAATTGATAGGTTCTGCTGTCTATTGTATGTTTTTATTAAAAATGGTCCATGCATTTCCTGGATTTCTTTGAGTGTGTGAAGGTTTCGATAAGTCATTTTAATTAAACTGCAAAATAAATTAATAAAGACTATAGCAGTCTTCCTCAGTTCTGTGCACGGTAAAACTATCTCAAATCCTTAAAAATCCTGGAACCTTTTACCTTGTGTAGATCTAGGCCAGGAGGTTGGTGTCCCTGCCTGTGGCAGGGGGGTTGGAACTCTGATCCTTGGGGTCCCTTCCAACCCAGACCATTCTATGATTCTATGTTTTTTAATAAACAGGAGCAATTACTTGTTCTTCCAGCTTGTACAGACAATGGATTTTATGCTGAGAGCGGGTAAGTACTACTTTGACATTAAAACTTGACTGCCATCATTGGCTGGCAATTGTGTGAACTTTGCCAATAACTGGAAATTTTGATTTAATAAGGTTCTCGGGCAGAGCACGTCAGCTTTCATTAGTCAGAGTTCAATCTATTTGAAATAATATTTAGGTTTACTAAATGAGAGCCAGAGTAAGAACAGTAGGGTCATTCGCTTGCTGTCTCTGGAAGTTGCTGGGGGGCTGGTGGCAACTTCAAGGAGAAACTGCTTGGGCTGGAAATTGCAGTGTACTGTTGTCTGGCCTTGTGCTCAGGGGGGAGAGGGTGGTGGCTCCCAAATTAAGGATTAAGGTTTTTCTCTATGGGTGCTCTTTTCATCCTGTGTAATATATGAGGAGAAGAAATACTCTGAATCAAAGATATACTTACAGGTATTTCTTAAGGGGTCAAAGTGCTTGGTATGACGAGTGATCTTTTGCTCTCCCTAAGAAAGACTAGCTGCTGTATGAAAAGATGTGGGATAAACCTTGGAGTATGCGCGTAAGAAGCTTTAAACTTATGGTAGCCTGTTTATCTCGTGTTACTTGTGTCCTTGTGATCCAGCTTGGATACTCTTAATCTCGAATGATACCGTGTGGCAGTGAGTTCCTTCAGTTACTGCCGCTTCTGTGGTTTTGTAAAAGTGGTTTTAGGGCAATTGTCAAGCAATGGGGATTGTGTCTGGATGTCTGTCCTTGATAATGGCAGGCAAGAATATAATATGAGATTACTTCGAAACAAATGTTCCTTGTGTAAATCACCTTAGCCGAGTGTAAGGAGAAGGCTTTAAGTTATAAAACTGTAATTGTTTGTGAGAAATTTATATCAGCTCTTTTTGGGCTGTGTCAATACAGTATCAGGGATTTGGTGTTTGGGATCTAACAATGCCGGTTTAAAATTATTACTGGACTCTTGTAATAAAATTAACAGTTGTCATTTAGCTCTAAGTCCCCAAGGAAGGCGGGTGGGAGGGCAAGACCACTGGGCTGTGGGTTTCTCCAGTGCTGCCTTTGGTCCATTCACTAGACTTGACACCTTTTTATTTAGTTCTTTCTGCTCTGACTTGTTGGGCATGTGCCTGCCTGCTAGGCAATTGCTGCAGTATGTCTGCTAGATCATCTTGTGCAAACCATTTTGTGTCAGAGGGCTTTGATTTCCTCAGTGAGTCAAGAGGCGTTAACCATCACAGGCTTCGCTGTGGTACACACGGGATATTAGGATGCAGGATGGCTGTCCTTGGGACTGGTGTTGCAGGGAGGGTTGGGTGTGGGTTGGGGAGGATTCCTAAAAACTTCAAGCCTTATCCATTGTAAAAACTACAGAACAAATACTCTGAAGATAGTCACCTTGATTGGCTTTAATTGGTAACATCAGGTTTTTGCCTGCTCTCTTGCTATTTTAATTGTGTTCAATTTCATGTAGTTTGTATAATGCTGCAGGCCCTTATCTAATGTTTTTATTCCTAGGTTCTCAAAATGTGTTCAGTGTTATTGAATAATGTCTTGGGCTCAGTTGGCAAACTTAAAGATTGCTTCCATTTCATGGATGGGAAAGGTTACTCTGAAGGACTCAGTGACTGCTCTGAGATCAGAACTGGGGTTAGCAGAGCACTGTGGCACCTGTGAGGTTACTGAACAAAGTGTCAAGCAGATAGACTGGTTTAAAAATACAATCAAAGAAATAATACACGAGTGGTGGTTCTGGTAAGCCAGAAGGTCTTAGAAGCCCAGGACAGGTTTGACCAGCACTTGTTGAACAGCTATTGCATTTGAGCTGTACCAGGCTGATGCCTTCAGCTCCGAAGCTCCCGCCTTCAGGCTGTGGTGTGTTGGGCAGAGCGGCACCTGCCCTGCTCTTCCGTTTGCTAGCCGGTCAAAGGCAGAAATGGTGAGTGTAACCTTCCTCTTGATTTCTTCCAGGTTAACGGGTTTCCAGCTGCCTGCTCCTATTGTGAGTACAGGGGTTGTGCTGTCCTTGTGGCTTGTGAGTGATTACGCGGTCAGTGCTCAAGGCTTCCGGGCAAGCTATGAAGGTAAGTCTGCCCAGTTCAGTAACTGTCTTGAACTGTATCCGCATTTGGCTTATGGTAGGATGTGAAAATAAGAGCAGAGTATATACCAGGATATGTACATATGCAGACACTTAATCTAAGCCAGGAGTGCCTGATTCTTGTGTGATTTCATCCTTTTTTTTTTTTTCAGAATGCAAATCGCTGACTCCTTCCAAGTCTAATGTATTTTTTCCTCTCAGCATCTGCGCTCAAAACACCTTTAGGAGGCTTACTCTGTCAGCTAAGATGGGATGGCTGAAGGGTAATGTGGGATTTGACAGTGGAACCTGCGAGGTTACAGCAAGCACGGTGCTCCGTGTAGTGGCTCTTATTTACAGCTGAGCCAGCGGGGAGCGCTGAGTTGGGCAAAGGATGCTCAGAGTACTGCTTTTTTCCTTTACATTCTCGTATTTGTTGTTGTGGTTTTTTTTTTTTTTTTTTTTTTAAAAAAATTTTTTTTTTTTTTTTTTTTTTTTTTTTCCCCTGCACCTTCCTCCCTGAGTATTCAAATTCACCTCCTGTGTCTCTTGTCATCAATTATGTCCAGTGTTTGGTGGTTGTGGAGGCAAAGGATTGTATGTGAAGGCTTGGTAGCAGCTTCAGAAGATCCGGGGTCTCTGACACTGGAAGTCATCAGATAGGCACAAGAACTGTTTGTACTAGAAAGCAGGTAATGATTGTGTTATGAGCTGGTACTGCTGGGTAAATGGCAATTAACCATTTTAAAATTTGAATTACATTTGCATTGATCATTGAACCTAGAATGTTGTTCCTATCCCCATGAATGTTTTTCTTTTGGAGTCCTTAGAAGTTCTCAGCCTTAATGATAATTTTGGTAATGAGTCCTACTGGACAATTACCCAATACATTAAACCAAGCAGACGCCTTCGTTTAGATGATGTTGTAGTGTCTCAACATTTTCTCCACTTGATGGTTGTTCAGGTTCAGGGGGATTCTGTTTAAGTACCCTCTAATTTCTGATTAAAACCTTTGCCTTGAGGCAGCAGTGGCATGGAGACATTTTTATTACTCTTGAAGTGGTTGGTGTGTAGGCAGGTGTTCAGTACAGCTAGGCAACACTGTGGAAGCTCGTCACGGTCGGAGAGCACGCTCTGTTTATTCGGGGTGAGTGCCTGCTGGGGATATGGTGGTGTGGGGCGGCTCTCGGACAGGTGGCCGCAGCAGCGTGCTGAGGAAAGGCAGATCTCCTTGCCCCTTTGCTAAATCTCTGCTAGAACAATCCCCGTGTCTAGTAGACATGACAGTACATGGCTCCCAAATTATGTGATAGAGGACATGTAGCTGTTTTTGTACTTTCTTGACATTTAGAGTTCATTTTTTGGCATTTACACATGGTTACTTGTACACTTTTTTATGGTTTTTTATTATCTTGATGCAGCAGGTAATCTTGTATAAAGGCTTGTTCCAGGGCTGCCCTTTAGTTACATATATTTTAAATTATCTGAAGTTTGACTGGTGATAAAGCAGGTAACTGAGTGCATCTCCAGGGAAAAAAAAAAGAAATCTACTTAAAACTTAACCTGAGCCGTGGAGTGACACAGAGCATTGGGGTAAACGAAAGCTTCATTCTGAGAGGGGAGGGGAGGCTTGCTGAGTGTCCCACTCTGCCCCAAAACAAGCTACTTGCTATTTGGATTGTTTTTAACTAAGACTAAAGGAGGAGATAAGTGTGTTTTTGATCAAAGGGACATGCTGCCGCTGTAGTGCTGTTTCAGTTCATTGGTAATCTACGACTCGGTGAATAGCTTGTGATTCGATAATTTATGTTTAAAGACAGAACAATGCATCAGAGTCCTTGCAGTAAATGGCGCCTTTATGATCTGCTATCAAAGCATGTTCATTATTCTCCTCCTCCCTTTAAGCAATCATTGGGAAGTGCACCAAGAGAAACAGAATTTCAAAACTGGAACAACAGGAACTTTTTTTAAGGGAGGACAGGAAGAAAGTACATATTTGGAGGCATCAAAGTGACACAAAACCATTGTCCTTAAACTGATGTCTCCTATACCCCGACCCTCTGGGAAACACATAAATTGAGCATGGCTTTTATCTAAGTTAACATCTTCCTAGCTTATCTAGTCAGTATGCCTGTGTGATAAGATCTCTTACAAGCAATTTCTTGAAAACAGACATCTCCTGCTCATACCTGTCTCTGTTTCTTCGTTTCTAGTTGTTTCGGGACACACGGTTCAGCTATACATCTCCCTGGCTAAAAAAGGGAGAGCTTGCGTGCTGTGGGGGCGGACTCTATTAAATAACATTTCCACTATGCGAATATTTAGAGATGCCTTAAGAACAGATAGGCAGCTTGAGTTTCTGGAAGCCTGTGGAGTTTTTTTCTAGCCCCAGGTAAAGCAGGTGCCAGAGGTAGCAGTGGAATCCGAGGACAAGCCAGCTCTGGGGCTGCTGTGCTGTGACGCTTCCTTCTTGAGCTCAGAGTTTTCTGACTTCATTACATGTGATTGTGCCTTACTGCTAGACCTTCCCTAATCCTCTTTTCCTCATTGTCTGACTTCCTCATCTTTCTTCATTTAGTTTGGTGTGTGTTGCCAGCTTGTTTCTGTCTGCTCTCAGCGTCTGATTCTTCATGTTCTCCGATCTCTTGCTGCTGGTTGTGATTTTTCTCTAGATGCCAAATACTGTTTCAAAGGCCAGTAAACAGTAGGGATTTTAGTCATTCTTCTGCTGTGGAAGACAGTGTTAAGAACAAACAGGCTGATGTTCTCCTTGCCCAGCTGTCTCTTAAGGAGTGGAAGCAGCTGTGTCTGAGGATGCTGCTGTTGAGGGTTCATCATCTTTGGGGTTGGGGCACCAGGTCAGAACTTCAGAGATCTGGCTTCTCCTCCCAGTTGCGGTGCAGATGGTTCCACACGATCTTGTGTTTGTCGTGTAGTTCCCAGCTTCCAAGCTGCAAAAGATGGTCAGGTGGGTGCCTGTCGTATGTGCTGGTAGGTGTTGGCCTTCACCAATGCACCTACAGCGTTCAGGAGCTGCTCCACGGCTCTGCGAATATGGGAAGCCCCACAGCACCATCATGGTAGAGGAGGCGTGACTAGGCTGGCACAAATAACTGTCACTAAGTGGATAATCTGGAAAAAGAAATGGGGGCAACCATTGCAGGATGACTGGGAATGAATAATTGTCAGCTTTTTCTTACTGAATTGAAAGAACAGAGAAAATTTCATTTCCATTTAAGTATAATTCTTTGATCTGAAGGTAATTTTTTTTAATAATGAGATTCTTTTATTAAATATAAGCGGTTCTTAGGAAGCTCCATTTCAGAACACATGATTTAGAAAATATTTAAATTAAGTGCTTTCACGCTTTTAGCATCCTTAAATTTGTTTGGTGTTGTTTTTTTGCCTGTTAAATTGTTCCTTGAATTCAACATGATTTCACAATTAGCCTTGTTCACCCTCAGACTGTGGGATTTTTTCCTTTTTTTATGACTAAATGATTATTCTCAAAAATCCTAACCAGCTGTTGTAGAGTCTTGCATTTCATTTCAGCTGCAGGAGAATTTCAAAGTGGAGACAGCTATAAATAATCTAAGTTAGAATTTTACTAGGATGTGAATCTTGACACACTCATCTTGTGAAAAATATTCCTGAAGATGTAATGACCAAAATTGACCAATGCTTCCTTCTATTGCTTCCTCTGAAAGATGTGTGAAGCAAATATTAAGGTACATGCCTTAACTACAATGTGAAATTAATTACAATCACTGCTCCTGCACACCTGATGAATACATAGTAAGTTGACATTTAAAATAAATTGGGCAAGTCTTTTACAATAAGAGGAAAATTGATACAAATTCCACATCATTTCCTCAATAATGCTTATAACAGTTCATGATGAATAGCAGGTGGGCTTTTTTAGTTTACTAATGTAGATATAAAATAAAATTACATTATTATTTGTAAACTATTACCTCTTGGCTGCCTTGTTAGTCTTGAGGGTATGAAAAATAGAAAGAGATTTAAGGAGAGATAGCCCAACCTGCTCTTTATCATACATGACTAGAGAGCAAAGCCATAAAGCACTGAGGCTCATGAGCTTAATGAAACTTTATGCTTTTCAAGGCTGTGCAGATCCTTCTTTCTGAGGCTCCGAGTGTTTATCAAACACTAAGCCAGCAGTCAGGCCCCGAGTACCTTGCAGAGACCTTCGTTCCGCTCTGCCGGTGCGGGTTACTCATTCTGCCGGGGTTGGGGCCGGTGTGGTGGCTGGCTGGGACGGGTCTCAGCGGAATGACGCCGTGTGCCCATTGTGCCGGCCCTGGAGCCCGGCGTCTGAGTGTTGTGCTCTGGTGGATGTGGACAAAAGAAGCTGACGAGGAGGGAAGAGGACAGATAACACCAAGATGAGAAGCTGAAGCAGAAAAGATGGGTGACTGGCTGAGTTCATGGAATGCTGCAGGCTGAAAGTGGTTTCTCTGCATCCCGAGGGGGATAGCTGGTCTTCCCCTGGCTGCTGAGCAGGTGTCTTCTCCAAACAGCGCGGGGGTCTCACTCGAGACTCCTCCGCCATGGCTAGGACAGTGCGGTCAGCGCACTGCTAGCGGGAACAGGAAGGAATGTGGTTCTCAGGTGAACTGTGTTCCTGTCCTTCTGTATTGAAGTTCTCAAGTCACTGTTTGTGCTGTGCCTCAGTTTCTCTCTTTCAAATGGAGTTATAGTTTCATTCGTGGTGTTTGTGTTCTAAGAATAAAAGTGCTGCGTAAAAGAGGGATGCAGTGATGTTGAACACTTTTTAGGAATCCTCATCTATAATTTTTAGAGATTTCATGTTGTGGTGGTGGGGTTTTTTTGTCGGTGCTTTTTTATTGTTTGGTTGTTTTTTCCCCCCCCCAAAAGCGAAGTTCAGTTAGAGACCCCCGGGGAGACATGGGACAGTTTGGACTCCAGACTCCGTTGCTGCAGAAGCCATGCTGTGTAATGCAGCAAGATGTAACAGTAGGTGAAGATTTTCCTTCCCAAGACATGGTGTTTGATTACAGCTGCAACAAATTTGATAGCTGCAAACACTAAGTGCCTGATTGAAAAGAAACAATTATGCCTAGAAGAACACTGCTTATTTTAAGAAATTAGAAGTGTTTAAATACAGAGGGAAACAGCCCCAAGTAAATGGTGCTGTTTTCCTTCATAATAAATATCCTCCTCTTCTCAGGCACAAATATCTCATTCTTTACAGGGTTGTTTGTGTAGTTGTGCATACGTATTTAGAAAATACAATTAAAAACTGGTTCCTGTCCCTCTTTGCCCATTCCTTTTGCTAACTAGAACAATGTTTCCAGACTTTCTGCTGCCCTGCAGATATATTGCTGCTTTGCACAAGCTGTGAAGCTGCTTCGTTTCTCTGTTTTCCAGTCAATAATTTAACTTTACAATAACAGTTACCCCATTAATGGAGGACAAATTGATGAATTTGATTTCTCTGTGTCTTTGGAAATAGAGTATTCAAGATTTTTGCAAAAACAGGTAACTTCAAATTGGCTTCTGATATGGTAAAGACTAATGCTGTCCTTGGGAGAGGGAAAAAATAAAGGGGATTCCCTAAGGTCTTGAGGAATGTGCATTTTTTTTGAAGTCTTCTGATAAATTGGGAAAGAGAAAAGAAAGAGTGATCCCATTTTTCAAAGACCAGAGTGGAGGAACTTGGATGCACAAATCCTTTTTCTTTGGAAAATGAGTCTTTAATATAAAAATCTGTGAAGACTTTTTGAAAAATCAGCTCAGATTTGTGCTACCAGTAACATTTGGGCTCTGATGGTTTGGATCAGATTCACTGGGCTGCAAGAAGGTTCTTCAGGATCAGTTGAGATACTTCAGACCTGCCTGCCTGCAGTTGGCACTGGGGGGTCCAAGCTGTTACGGGGACTAGTGAGTCTCTACAGCTTCAGGAGATACCCAAGTGGAAGGGTGTACGCGGCTGGGAGGACGCCTGGCCACGCTGTCCCTGTGGCTGGTTATGTGGTGCCTCGTGCTTGTCCTGTGGCTACTCAAAGCACGTTCTCCAGCTGTGTAAATAAATTTCAGAACTGCCAGGCTTGTACTGAATAAGCTAAAGTTTTTAAAGCCCTAACTGAATATGCTTTTTATGCCAATTTGTCTTCTGAGCAAACACCGTATTGGGTTCATTTAAACATCCAGCTGGGTCCCAATTCTCTCAGTACTTAAATCATAATTTGAGGCATACAGGGTTCTTGGTAAATTTACTGACTTGATGCTTTTCTCCTCTTTCAGACCAAGACAAATGAACTTGGATCTTGAGTTGCAGCAAAGTACAGATTAACGCTTGTTCTGGTGGCAGTGGGAAGGATGAAAGCTCTGAGTCTTGCTCTGTTGCTCCTTTTTTTCCTGGAAGTTTGACATTGCTTTATTTTGCTGTTGATTGAATTTGTGCAAGAGATGGTTTAATGTGTTCAAAACCAAAGTCACTGTGCAGTTGAATGTGTGGATCTGGATGCCAGAGTGTATTGACTCTTTAACAGCTACTTTTACTTTGGTTTCCTTAGTATTGGGCATGTTGAGTGTGTGGCATAAAGACTTCAAGGTCTGTGCAATACTTTTTAGGACTTTTTTGTTTTAATAGACATAGTTCTTTACCTCCCATTCAGTTAACTGTTCCTGCAGCTTTTGTTGTTTCATCCTTATTTGCTGTGCTTAGTGTACCTTGCCTTAGTAGCTTTTTGCTCTTTTTGTTTACTATGCTTCCTAATTTTAGCATCAGTTGTGACCTGGGAAAGGTTCTGCTTTGTCTCCCTCAGGCTGATCCCTCCCTCCCCCCTCTGTGGCTCACGGGCTGAGTTAGGGTCAGGCTGGAGTTGGTGCTTGGGAGAGAAACCTCCAGGGAAATCCCGTGATGCTGGTGGAGGTACTTCTGGGGAGTCGGGAGATAGTACCGAGTTAGTAGGGAGCCTAGTGCTGGTGTATGTTTACTTTAAAAAGAACAAGGAACACTCATACAGGGGTGAGGACTGCGATTGCAGTCACTGCTGTGTTGCTTCTACAGCTGCTTTCTTTAGCGTCAGGCACACAGTCCGAGTGTCTCGGTGCCTGTGAATATTAAAGGGTGTGTCCCAAATATATGAGAATTAATAAGATGCTGAATACAAAATGAGTGTAGCATACTGATGTTGTCTTTCCATTTAGCCAATATTTTATTGTTTTAAAATTTCTTTGGAATTTCATGTGAATGTATATATGGCTGGAGCTCTGTGGTGAATCCCCCCTGTTACTTTTCATTATTAAAGAGCTGTGCTCAAGAATTAGTTTTAATTAAAAAAAGTTTGTAGCCCTCACAGTTCAGAGAGATAAAGCTTTGAAGAACAGCAGCATGGGAAGCCATAAAATGGTGTTTCTCTGAATGAGCTGACACTCTGAAACAGTGGGTTCAAAATGCCCCTTAGTCTCTAAGAGGCTTTAACGCTGCAACTTTGGGATGTTCGTTGCTATTTTAAACTAATTCACAGCAGATGATTGCAGCAGAGGTACAGCCTTGGTTTGTTCCTTTCAGCATCTTTCAGCTGTCTCTGGTTTGTTTGCAAACAGGAAAACCTGGCTGCACTTGATGCTGCTTTCCAGGAGCAGCAGCCCAAACACCAGTGTCTTCTGGGATGCTGGTACAAAATATTGTTACCCATCTGAAAATGTGCTAGTTGAATTAGTTATATTGAATTGACGATAAAAATATTAATGTGAAGGTTTCTGTGCTCATTACATATTATTCTTTTTATGGTTAACTTGTTCAAAATTGTAATTAATTTACATTTTAGAAAACTTCCTATCTGTTTGTATTATGGAATTGCAGAACCTAGAAACCTTCCTGAAGAGTTTAAATCCAGATTGTTGTAAATTATATGGAGTGCAGTAAAGAGAAATTGTCCCTATTTTGTATGTAGGCCCACCATATGGAGAAGGAACGAAAGTAGAGGATAGTAGCAGATGACCCAGGACTTTTCATCTAATTCTCCATACCAAAAATTGTTAGAGTAGTTTATTTTGTTGCAGTAACTTGCTTAGGGCATTCAAACCAGCCAAAGAGATCTGCAGCTGAGATCCTAAATTGGCTGTGCTGGCCTCCTGCACTTCTTAGTAATACTTATTGTCACTGTATCTTATTGTTAATATTTGTATTTTAGCAGGTTTGTGGATGAGCTGACTTGTTTTGAGTTGCACTGCTGTTTCCAAGTGGCTGTAAAAGAACTGATTGTTCTAGAAACAAAGCAAGAACTGGACAGATCCTGTTTGAATGTTGATATTCTTATGTCTGAAATGTCCCAATCCATTTTAATACATGGGGATTAAAAAGCATGATTGATCATAATGAACATCGTGCCTAAAAGAAAGGACTGGAGCAGAAGTTAGGTGCTGTCCTGTTCGTTGGCGCTGCTGCCTGTCAGGTGGCCATAAACCTGCAGGGAAACAGAAAAAGCTGGAGTCTGGAGAGGGAGGCAGTGACGCCCTGACACTGACGATGAGTAGCTGAAGGAGAGCGTAGCCCTGCAGCAGCTTTGCCTCCTGCTCCTCTGTGCCGGGACATCTGGTGGGATTCAGCTCTGGAGGAGCGCGGTGGGGAGGTGAGGAGCAGGAGTGCGCACCGCTCCGCTCACCACGCTCGTTTGGGGGTTCGTGACGCCGCACTTCGGAATGCGTGAGTGCTGTCAGAGCTATGGCAAACCATGCAGCTGTTCAGTCAGCACAGTGTGTTTTAATTTGCTTCTTGTTTGCAAAGTATTAGTGTTTGGACTACATGATAAACCAAGGTACTGAATAAGCAGTAAGGCAGCGCAGTATTGTCAGTAACATTGAGTGACAGGATTGTTTTACACAGTGTAGCATCTGGAAGAGAAGTAGTTTCATAATTAGATTCAAAGCATAGCATTGGATTGCTTGTCTCCCATTAAGTGTTTTCTGCCTAATGTAAAAAATTTGGTTGGCAATAGGTTTGCCTATCATACAGTTTCAGATTTTTTTTTATGGTTGCTCTTTGGCATTTTTCCACTGTATCTCTGTAGCTGTGTCCCTGTTTGTCATCAGCTGTTTGCAATGCGCAGCTACTGTTTCATTTAATGTACCATATGCGTATTGGAAACAAGTGATTTTGCATGGTCAACTGTTCTGTTCAGTCTTAACTGTGATGTTAAACAAAAGGCTACTTCAGAATTTGATAGTAGTTTAGACAAGATCAGTTGTTGTTTATAAACTACTTTTAAAGAACAAAAAGCCACCTGAAAAACAAAGTTGGCTTGTAAACCCTATTTTGCTATTTATCTCCAGTTATCTGTATCTATTTACTCCTTTTTGTTCCATGGAGGAAACTGTTGTCATGGTCAGAAGTATATTCTAGTCTTCAGTGGCATTTCAGCCTTGAAAGGGAAATGACTGGCAAATGGGCACAACAGTGGTGACTCTATTTTTCACAGCCTTGGCAGGAGCTGGTGTAAGTGCTGCTCAGTCTGATACTTGCAGGTGATGTCCAATAAATTTGCTGAAGTAAAATCAAGCAAATAAAGCCAGGTGTATGCCCCTTGATGCTACATCAGGTAGTCAGGCACTCATAAAACAAAAATCTCGATTAGAAGATGAAGAAATAAATGTAAATAGCTGTGCTGGTCACTGTTTTCCTGGGAAATGTGGCTTAGGGAATGCCTGTGTTGGTGTGTGGGCAGGTACTCTTCCTTAGGTGGGGGGACTGCTCAGGTGCCCCCAGCTCTGGTGTATGAAGCTGAAGTGAGCTCTGTTTCGGCTGAGGTGTGGTTTGGCTTTGAGTAACAAGAGCCTCTGGTTTAGTGCTGAAGGTCAAGTACTTGTGTGGCTGGTGCTGTCTGTAGCGGTGGCTTAAAGCAGCAAGCTCTGGGTGCCGGAGACGTGCAGAAGCAGCATCTGAGCGAGGGGCAATGCCTTCCAAGCTCCCCTTGGGTCCCTCCGTGCTTCAGCTGCGGCCAGCTGGCGCGAGCCTGTGGCTGATGGCCATGCGGTGTGGTGCTGGGCCAGACCCTCAGCTGGCGTAAACTGCGTTTGCTCGGGTTTCAGGGGATCATCTTGGTGCTGTCACTTCATTCCAGAGCGTAGCTGGTGCTGAGCACCCATCAGGGTGGGGAGGCCAAGCTGAAGCATTCAGGTTTTGGGGGGTTTCAGCAGATCTGCTGTAGGTGGATGATGTGGGGAGGCTGCAGGCTGGGCTTTCGTTGGACCGTTGGCCTGAGCTGATTGTGCAGCTTCTCATGGCAGTGCTTGTTCCCAGACGCTTGTGGTGTTAGCCCTGGAGAGCCTGTGCTGCTTGGTAGGATGTTTTGTGCTGTGACAGCCCAGAGTCGCTGCTCTGTGAACGTTGCTGCAAGCCAGGTGCCGTTGCAGCGTCGGGTTCATGCCATGAACGCAGGGCGGCGGGTTGGTGGATGGGGATAGGCTGCTTTGAATGCCTCTCGCTGTCCCTGTATGTTAATATTGTTCAAGCGAGTGTAGGGTAAAAGCTTGTACTGAAGACAGGGCTCTTGGATATCCTCCCGCTCTGAGGCCAGCCGAGGTGGCAGAGCAGCTCCCCGGTGCAGGAAGCCTTGTGGCAGATGCATTGCTTTGCATTATGACTTCAGATTAAAACGGCTCCCCAGGGAACTGGGGAAGGAAGAGTCAACCTTCCTATTGTTTTTTCTTTTTAGCTATACAAAAGATGTTTATTACTTAAATGAGCTCCCAGCAAGTCTGCCTTAATATACTACTAATTGATTTTTAAGACTTGAAAGCAGCAAAGCTTATTAGCATTTGCTGACTCAGCTAGAACCCAGCCCTCTCCGCATACTAGAGGACAGCGTGAGATATTGACCCATGTTGCTGCAGCACTAAATGAAGTTGAGGGAATATTAAGTGTCTCATACTGGCATTTGATTTGCATATGCAAATGAAATCAATCAGTGCAGACGCAGGAATTGCAAATAGGATCCAGTATTAAGCATTTAAACAAACATCAAGTGACACTTGCTCAACTATAATATGGGGATGCTTTGCTGTCCAGGAGGTCCCACTGCTGCTCTCCTCACAGTACAGCTGCTCTGATTTAGAGGAGAGGGTATAGAAGTAGTGCAAGAAACCCTAAAGAAATAGTGAGACTTTGCTATTGCTTCTGCTTCCATGGCATTTGGAAATGGAGGGCTGTTTGTGCTTGAGATGTACTTGCCTTACTTGTTGGTACGTGACTGGATGGGTGAAAGGTGTTGAAGGTCAGGACCTGGCAGTCTCAGCACAGCAGTGTGAGGGTCCCTTATCAAAGACTCTCCTTGTGGTGGTTCTTTCCTAAAACCTTTTATTTTTCTCCCTTCTTGCTCCTTTTTTTCTTTCACATATAATAGAGAGCCATTTCTTTTCAATCAAGGAATCTATTTGCAGAACATGTAGTTGTTAGATGCGTTTGGTTTTGTTTCAGCATACATTTCCATAAAAAGTCACCACTAATGAGCTGTGCGAAAATTGCAGACTTACTGCCAAGCCAATTTGGTTAAAAGGCTTGTCCGTCCTTCATTACCATTTGATCCTTACACATGCACAGTGTACTCGAGCAGGTACGACCCTGGTAGCTATAAAAAGCAAGGTGAGATAGCGTCACATCTCTGAAAAATCTTTGTTGTTACTAATGCAGCTGCAGTTCTTTGTTTTATTTTATCTCCATATGTTGGTTTCCCATCTCATCAGTGGATCAAGGTTGTAAGAATTAAGATGATCTTCTCAAAAGCTGTGGAGTTCTTTTCATAGTTAAATTGGCTGATATGTCTTCTAATTATAGCCAGGGTTAAGGAGGTTTTTGGTCAGTCTGTCTCCCAAATTCGACTGCCATTGAAATTCTGTTGACTTGGTGAATCTGAATCCCAGGCTTTCATTTCCAGTTTGGAAAAGTGTCCCAGACTCTGATTGTAGTTGAGGGTCCAGCTTGTGCTCCTTTGGCAGGAAGGCATTTCCAGGGGTCCACACTTGCTGCCTGAGCCAATTTCCGTACTCTTTATGTCAGGGCTCCTTACTATACTTATCTGTTTGTATTCCAAGAGGTTCTTAAGTTTAATTGTTTTTATTATGTTTTAATTTGCCTTTAGAATGTTGTGCAAAACTTGCTGCACCTTGGCAGGGGAGGGAACTCTTTGTAAGTACAGGTTTTATTATTTAGGCAAACTGATGTGACCAAAGGTTTGAATACTGGTTCAGTCCTGGAGCTGCGTGCAGAAATCCACTGGCCTGGAAACTGTTTCTTGCTCCACAGGATTCACAAATGCAATTTTAGAGGTCACTGTGTAACGATTACAAAATTTATCAGTTAATAAAATTTATCAGCTAGTTTCTCTGCATAAAGAAAGGAACACTGGGGCTGGTCCTCAGGTGGAGAGATCAGCTTGTGTCTGCCTTGCACCAGCTGGGGCTTCTGCAAGAATCCTCATCGTCTTAGACTGCTTTCAGTGGTCCCTTATTTTTTTCTTTAGTGGGATATGTGTTTGAGTGTCTACATCTTGATTTAGGTGCACTTAAATCTTCCATCTTATACACAGATTGACTTTA
Organism: Podiceps cristatus; assembly: GCA_000699545.1. Lineage (NCBI taxonomy): Eukaryota > Metazoa > Chordata > Aves > Podicipediformes > Podicipedidae > Podiceps > Podiceps cristatus. The sequence continues at coordinate 58,854 of KL267542.1, forward strand.
GAGGAAGTTGTGTGTTGGGTCTTGCTGAAAATACTAAAGCTTGTCTATATGCAGCAATTTCGATGGGAAGAATTCGCTTTAAGCTCCAGTTTTCCTGTTAGTAGGAGGCTAGTTGGTTGTTGATAATGTATGAAAAGCAATCCCTGCAGAAAAAGAAGTGGTGTGGCTGACCAGCACTGCTTTTAGTAGCTCGTGAACTGGGTTTGTTTGTAGATGTGATGGCTGGGAAATAGAAAGCAGTTTGCAGAGACACGGAAAGGAAGACTGGTTGACTGAGTAACAGAAAATGTATCCCACAAAATCCTCTGACATGTGCTGATTGGATCTAAGCTCCTGTGAGACATCTCCTCTCAATCCGTTCAAATCCACCTAGCCTGGATGGTAATTCCTTCCCCTTTTCTTTACCTGGTGGTATTTCTTTACGGCTTTGAGATTAAAATGTCATATGTTCAAGTAGAACCTGACTATAAGTAAGTAAATAACTTCCAAGCAGTTTACTGGTGCCCACCTCACTGGAAGAGCTCTGCTCTATCTAGCTTAAGCTTGGAATTGCTGGTGACTCTTGGTGGTTTCTTGCAAGAAAAAGAGCGGCAGGACCCCCAGCCCCTCTTCCGGTGCCCAGAACATGGGCCAGCAGGAGGGGTTTTGTGATGGGGGACGACAGAAGTGTTCTCTTCTGGGTGTCCACAGGGTGGGCTATGGGAAGCAGAAGGCAGCGTGGTTTGGATGAGGGACTGATCCGACACAAAATCGTCGGTGTTCGGGTCTCCATCAGTTCCACTCCTCCCCAGGCGCTGAGGAGGAATGTGGGCGATTCTTGGCCTTGTGCTTCTCTGCTTTGACCTCTTACCACCTTTGCTACATCTCGTTTCTTCGGACTTTTTGTCACTCCTCCATGTGCAGAACTTGTGAACTATGTGGTGTCGTATGGGTGTCTCCTGTGTGTTGGAGGGGCTCTTCAAGCACTTGTCCTGTCCGCCGAGGAGCAGGACAGGATTCCCCTGTTGTTTGGGCACCTGCATTACTCTTCGGAAAGCAGAGAAGTCGAGAGCTAAAGCAGATGATACAAACATACAGGCCTTTTTTGTGTTAAACTACGCAATTAATGCATCTTCAGGAATGCTTAAATAACAGAAGGCTACTACTCTGTGCAGTAGATCTTTTGATTTAGGCTTTCCATCAGCTCAAGTAGAGTGAATCCTTCTTAAATCAAATTAAATTGAATATTTAATTAACTTCATTGCTGCTTCCAGAAGTGAATGCACATGCTACGTGGTGATCTGTGTCTGATTGCCATGTATGCTCACCTTGAATAATATTTTGATGAAGAAAGCACTATGATTAGTTGTCAGCCATTTAAGATGTTAAAAAACCCCAGAACAACCCTATCAAACAACAAGCAAAACTCCTTCTCTTCCCCTAAAACATCCCTTTGTGCAGGCTGTGTTTAGCTGAAATTTGTAATTTTAAAACCTAAAAGCATGGGACTGCTTCCAGCTCGCATGCAGCTGGAAGGATATATGCTGCTCTGCAATTGAAAGTATTGGTTACGTCAGTCAAGGCACTCAGGGTTCAATCTGGCAAATTGAATATAGGTTAAAGGAAAATCGTAGTAGATGTGTCCAGAGTGCACATTAACGGATCAATGTGGCAAAAAGTCCTTCGCTGTACTGCTCTGCTTTAGTCTGTGTGGCGTCTTGGATTGAGTGGCCTTGGTGAGTCCCCACACCAAGGTGTTCTGTATTGCACGATACAAAAGTTGTTCATGAAGATATAAGCTATGCCAAGAATGGTTCAGCTTCCTATATGTAAATAGAAAGGGTGCATGTACATGTGTGCGTGTGTAAATTTTTTTTGTAAAAACATAAGAATTTAAATTTTAAAAAAATCTAAAATTTTTCTCCTGATTTAATATTTTCATGTCCCAAGTATCAACTGCTCTTATAATTCTTCCTATTCATTACCGTATCTGAAAAATGAGTAGGGGAAAAGGCATTTACTTGAATGTGTTTGCAGCTCCTGTGTCTGGAAAATGCCACATGCAGATATTTGAGGCTGATCAAAAGCAGCGATGCTTCATTCTGAGCATGAGCTGCTGCTGTGTGAGGAGAGTATTAACGACAATTTTAGGGAGGTGGCAGGAAACAGCGCCTGTAACACTGTCAATATCTCGATGAAAATGTACTTTTCCAGGGGTATCTGCTTTGCCATCCAGATCAGAGATGATTCAGTGTTGAGGGTGTTTGGGGCTGTGCTCAGGGAGTCTTGGAGCGCGTAACCGGTGCGGAAAGTGCGAATTGGTTCTTTCCCCGAGTATTAGAGAAGGCGAGATGAAATGCTGTTGAAAGAAGGGAGGGAGGAGGGAGTGTCATCAGTCTGAGTTTGTTGTTATCATTCTGATTATTATGGGCTGATGTGTCTGGAGATGAAATGGCTGGAGCATTATCTCAGTTGCTTTGGGTTTTATTTTTTTATCAGCTGTCACTTTCAGCAGCTTCTTCTCAGGTGGGGAAGGTCACCATGGCTTTATGCTTTTGAGTCTTCCATATAAACTATATTCTGTTATTACAGAGCAAAACCAATGATTATTCAAGCACAGAGAGGCTCAGTGATATTGTTATTTGTAAGAACAGGGACTGTCAATCAGTGATCCCTGAAATGCAGAGCAAAATAAATATGGCCTGGCTTGCTTTCACCTCGTAGAAATACTAATAGATTTGCCCCATGTTTCTTCGAGGCTGTGCTGCACCAAGCCCTGGGAAGTGCAGTGTTGTGGGGGGTGGGTTTGTTTATTTTTGTAGTTGTTGGGATTTTTTCTGTGTGGTTTTGTTTTCTTTTTTTTTTTTTTTTTTCCCTCTCTAGATGATAATAAAGCCTGGTACAAAATAAGCAATCCAACAACTGAAATTGAAAAGCTGAACTAAACTTACTATAGATTACAATATTTAGTGAAAATTATTCAGCCTGCTTCATTTCCTAGATAACTGGTCAGTGAGAAATACTTTTGGTGGGAAAGTGGAAAAACCAGAAAATAATAAAATTTGATGTAAACAGACTGCTCTCTCCAATTTTACATAGAAAACTGCAGCAGGTTCCAATTTGTTCCTGGAAATTGGCTTTTACATGTTCTCTTTTGTACTGGGAGTATTTAATCCCTAATGATTTTCTAGTAATTCTGCATTTTTACTGCAAAACTTTAATTACTTAATGCTGCTTAATTACTAGATACGTAGGTCTGATATGACCAGTGCCCACTTGAAAGGAATGAAACTGAACATCTCTTAAAAGAGAATTAGATCGAGTTCTACTGTAAAGCATCGTGCGTGTTTTGCCCAGACGTTGTGGAGAGTTGAAATGCTGTTAGCACCGCGTGTTCTCACACAGCAGTGTGAACGCAGGTACAGGTTGTTTGAGAACTGCCCAGTGTAAGCTCAGCAGCACATCTCGGTGCATCCCGAAGCTTTTAACATCAAATTACTGGCTATCCAGTTAGCTTTCAGTGAAGAGGATGCTTTTCTAAAACTTTTTTTTTTTTTTTTGGGTAGTAAACATAATCATGCCAACTGTAGCTGGTCAAAATGGGTGATTTCAGTTGAAATCCCTGATTTACATCATCCCAGGCCCAGCCCAATGCTGTAACATATTGTGTAAACTCCATTATAAGAGAAATCATTTAGTTTGTGAGAGTTAAGTGTATGACCTTTAATTTATGCAATAGATGGAAAGCAAAATGTGTGCTACTTAAGGCATTTATTTCCTTAAGTGTAGATTTTTATTAGCTGTGTCTGAGTATGCCTGTCATAAAATTCATCATGTTGTTGTTTAGATTGGTTTCCGAGAGACGTGAGGAATGTGATTATGCTCTGTTTGTGGACTAATAATTTTTTAACCCAATATTTCAACTACATTTTATAGGGATTAAGTGGTGTAAAAAATAACTTATGTCCTGTGAGTTTTACATTAAAAACAACAATGCACACCACAAAGCCACTACAGCTGTGACCAGTTTGGAAAGATTAAGCTTTTCTAGCTAAACCAGTAGTAAAATAGACCTGCAAATATCTGAAAGCTTGGCTTTGTGTGATGCTACCCTGAGGTTCAACAGTCAGAGCAAGTAAGAAACCACCTCTGCTTTTAAAAATAACAAAAAAACCACAACAAAACAGTGCCCCAAAACTTCCACCAAAAAAAACCTGAAAAGCTCTTTCTGATGATTTGATTATTTTCTGATTTGTTCAACAGCTTCATCTGTTCCTTAACACGCTGACTTGTCTGGTGCTTTGCCTTGAGGGATAGCAAATGCATTCTGCCTGTGTTTCTGTGCCAGCAAAGACTGAGCAAAAATAAACAAAAAGTAAACATACATGCACATGACCCCTTGAATATTGACCAGTAAATACAACCTGCACTCATGGAAGGTGGTTGGCGTGCCCAGTCTGTGGCAGTCTCACCCAGGCAGTTACAAGCAGTCTGAGAGGTAATTTTTATTTTTAGCTTGCACCAAAGCAAACGAGTTGCGAAAAGACAAATAACATCTTCAACGCGCTTTCTGTGAGGCCATCTCCTTGCTTTGATCAGCTCATAGATGTTATTTTCTTCAGGCTGACACAGCTGTGATAGTCACTTGATTATTCTTGTTATTTGCATGAAAATTATAACTAGTTACTTGATAAAGTCACGGCGACTGCCTTCTGCCCCCAGGGAAGTGCTGTGCTTTATCTTGGAGATTGCACAGTGAGAGATCTCATCTGTAAGGATATAACTGAGCAGTTGGTCTTATCCCTCTTTGCTTCTCTCACCGGAGTCTTCCCTCCAACTCAGCCACATCTGATTGACAGACCAGGTCTTTTAAAATGCTTTTCACTCAAAGGATTAACTCGTACTGTTTTCATAGGCTTTGGGTATGGTTCTTCTGACTTGACTTCTGGTGTTTTCTAGCTAGGAGCCATCTCACAGCTACAAAGCTGTTTTGCTTTTGCAGTGGAGAGGGATTGTCTAACTGGTCTTTGGCACGGCTCAACAGGGAGTCAACTGCTCAGCACACACCAAGGAGACGCGCTGAACTCCTGTTCACCTTCGGTGCTCTGTGTGTGTGTGTCCCAGAGGTTCTAGCTATTTCTTCCTAATCTTTCAACTGATGTCAAGGCCACAACAGTTTCATGTGCAACTTGTACTAAGATTAATGAAGGAATTTACAATTTTAGCTGTGAGAAGTGTTTTATAGTATTGGTGTAAATCCGGATGTTTCTTCTCTGATCAGTTTGAGTTTCATATCTAGGTATTTCTGTATAGAGAAATACTGAATCCAGATGACAGAGTATGCTATTAGTGTATTTCAGACTAGGAAAAATATGAGCTCATTCATTCAAAAATAGATCTTTCTGCCAGAGATATAAATACCCATTGCTTCTTCAATATTGTGGCCTCCATTCTTGATAATAAGCAATTGAAAATGGAGGGAGGAGAATTTGGCAGTTCTGTTGTTACTTCCATAAACAGTAGGGATGGGATGGCTGAGTATTTTCAGCTTAGCACAAAAGCTGAAGAAAAGAAAGAGGGTGGGTATAAAAAGCATAAAAACATGGGTTCCAACTAATCCATTAAAGCTTATTGCTGCAAGAAGTGGAGAGTTTCTGAGCACTTTTTCCTTGTTATTTCTCTCTGATGTTTAAGATCAGTCTTTCAAATGCTTATTTATGTACCACGTTAACATCTGAAATATAAGTAGGGTGCTTCTCTCCTTCCAGGATAAGTGGAGAGTTTCTGAGCGCTTTTTCCTCATTATTTCTCTCTGTTTAAGATCAGTCTTTCAAATGCTTATTTATGTACCACGTTAACATCTGAAATATAAGTAGGGTGCTTCTCTCCTTCCAGGATTCCTAACCCTCCTCTGTGCCCCGTTTGAGATGCATATGTGAAAATGGTCTCTCTTGCTACTTTGATGAAGAACACATTCATTTCATGACTTTTCCCTTGGCCTTATGGAGGAAGAAAATTTGCAGGAATTTTTTTTTTAATCATGCTTTTTTCTTTCTATTTGTACTTGGTTCCTCACTCTCTAAGCTAAAGGTGACAGGTTTTTACATGACTGCATGTTCAGTTGCAGACCATCTGTAGTCAGAGATGCAAACGTCTGTCCATTTATCTCTGAATGTGAGAACAACTCATGGTTCAGCTTTCTCCTGACCCTTCTATCCTTTTTAGACCGCTAGCTTTTTTGCTCAGCCTGGGCACTCGCTGCTGGAGCTTTCCTTTCAGTGCTGTGTCATTAAATTCCGTGAATTTTCACCTCCTGCAGACTAATCACTTTAGTGCTCATGCTTTGTACATCTTGGCTAGAGCTCAGGAATGTCTGAGACTGGGCATTTGGAATTATCCTGTATTTTAGTAGAATAGATCCTGTAGTTTGGCATTGAGTGAATTCTTATTTTATATTAAAAATTACATAAGCTGCACTCACTGCTAAGAAAACAGGCTGTATTTGAAGCACAAGAGTTTCCATGGTCCTAATGGAAGTGACATAAAGGTGATTCTAAAATTACCATGTTGGTTTCTAGAAAAGAGCAGTTTGTTCTACATGCTGTGTCACAAATTGTTGTATATATGTTTTCCAGTGTGTCCTGGACAGAGATCCAGCTCTCAGACTCTCCCGAAATTAATCTTCCAGACGTTGTGTTATGTGTTTTCAATTTTGTAAACTAACACAGAGGAACCTTTATGCTAATTAAAATTTCTTGCAATCATTGATCTTGCTTTTATCCTGTTTCTCCCACGCAACCTCTCATCCTATAAAATTAGACCAGTCTTGCAGGAACATACAGTGGGAGGAAAATGAGTTTGTGCTAGCATATTTCATGTAGTAATCTCATTAGCAGTTGTGGTCTGTTGTGAATACATGACGAAGTTGTGCTTAGTGCTTCCTTGATGCGTTTATCCTGAACCATCTTCCAGCGTCTTAGTCTGTCCTTGTTTTCATGCTGGTGTGTGCGTGTTGGTGTCCTCCTGAGCTGGTAGCCTCGGCTGGCTGGTGGGTAAGAGAGTTAGTGGGAATGAACTTTATGGAAGTTAGTTTTTTATTCCAGATATGTCACTATGTGTGAGCTGATTCTCAGTGGGCAAACTAGCTGTAATTTTTGTTTTTCAGAAAAATCTGTTACTCAAAGTGCTTTGGACCTGGTGCAAATTGTGTGTACAGAAATGATAGCCATTAATTCTCCCTGGGCATTTTTGTTTCAGGCTGTAGTGCTGAAAGTAGGTGAGTGTCTTGGATTAAAGAAAGGACTATCACCATCTTTTGTTTAGAAATAAAATTAAAAGGAAAACTTTATTTAGAGCTTGAAAAAGTGTATGTTATTCTGTAGACACTCTAGGTGGTAATGAAAGCCTCTGTGGGAGTTGTAGGACAACAGCAGTTTCTAATGTGTGATGTTGGTTCCTTCTGACTTGTGGCACAACAGTTTCCCTGATTTCAGTAAAACCTTTCAGCATTTACAGAAGCAGGTGGGTGGATGTCTTTAAACATCACTAAAAGTTTTTCAATTACTCTGCTGTAAGTGATGGAAGGTCTGCAGCACAGCAGCTCTCTACGGTCACAGCAGTGTGGAGTTTCTCATTTCAAGACAGTTTACAAGGTGCTGAAGCTGTCTGGGAAGCTTCAAGTATTGCAGTGTACAAATCTGCACTTAAAAGATGCTCTAGTGGAGGCTGGCAAAGGCGTTTGCAGTGGGGAGTTTGTTACTGGAAGGATACTTATATTTCTTCCTCCTTTGTGGATGCCTGTAACTTTTATAAAGTAAATCATATCCTGAATGTCTTTTACGATGTCAGCGGGAGATGGGACTGAGAAATGGCTGTAATCCTAAATGTGGCAGTTGAGTCTAGCAGTTGCTTTGTGCTTTGTAGGAAAGGGAAGGTTTAATCTGCGACCAAAGTAGCCTTTCTCTCTTACTGCTCTGATCTTTAGCTTGCGTAAGCCACAGCCTGCTGTGCTGCTTTGGAATTTATTTAATAGCTCAGTTGTTTGGACATGATTAAAAATATAATGAATGGAAATAAGCACTAATAAGATGAACAGCTCATAAAGGGTTCTAGTCTAAAAATACCTGTTTCGGTTTAGCTAGTATAGTGAAGGCTGTGGCGGCAGTCACAGAGAAAAGGCCACTGCATGGATCTCCTAGCAATAGCTCACTAAAGCTTGTAAGTATGAGGCTTACGTGTCGCCTTCTGTAGTTTATCTTTTACAATGGGTCCTATTTTTTTTCTGCTCAAGCGCTGCTTTGACTTCCTAGCGTTTCCCCTTTGAGTGCCTGATGCATAGCTCCAGAGAAGAGAGGTTTTACTTTTTTTAGATTGACTTGCATGTCAAATAGGTACTGTGTGAATTCTTTCTGATGCAAGCATTTGAAGGTGTTGAACTTCCATGCTTTGGCTGTTTGAAAGGTTTGAGAGCTGAAGACTGTTTAGATTAAGATTTAGCGTTTTCTTAATAGAAAATGTTCAAGGTATAAACCGATAGTCACAGAATCTGGGTATTATTCTCTTCTGTGGTAGACAGGCTAAGGGAAATGTCTGTAATAAACGGATTTTATTCCTTTGCCTTCCTCAGCAGCAGTAGCATCTGCAGTAGAGAACGTGGGACTGGGTGGGAGAGCGGGCCTACTTCCTGTACTCCCCACCTGAAGTTTAAGTAGAATTTGCATCTTTGCCCTTAGAGAGGGTAGACTCGTGTTGCATATAACCAGCGTGAAGTAGCAAGGAAAACAGAAGTGCAAGAAACTATTTTTGAGCTGTTTCATGTTGAATTGCTCAGTGGAGTACACCTTTTTTCCTTGTTACTTGCAGGTGGAAGCCTGTCATGGTATTTTTGTGGTTACAGCTGAACTTTCAATATCATCTTTCTCAGTGTAGAATTGTATTATCGGAGTCAAAACATTCAGCTTTAATGTCAGGGATGTGAATGTTGAACAACACTTAGGTTTGCCCCATGCAGTGGAACAAGATTTAGAATGGTTCTGAGATCTCGAGGTATTTTCTTTTCTAGAAGAAAGTTCAGTCGCAGTCCTTTCTCTTTCCATTAATGTGCTCCGAGTGTCCTTTAAAGCAAATCTGTATCCTGTTTCCATGACAATATTTGTACAATAGATGCCTTTCTTGTAGCACGTATGTATGGATTTTTCATTTGTAACATTTCTCTGTCTCAGTTTCTGGCATATTCAAGGCCTCCTTGAAGTATTTGGACCTTCCTACTCTTCTACATAGAACTCGTGGGTGTTTCTGGATAGACAGGCCTAACCTTTGAGTAAAGCTTCACAGTATCTTGTCTGGGGAGAGAAGAATGAATGAGGTGAGTTATTCCCATTTTGCTGATGAGTGAAATGGAACAGGACAGGAACATTTGTTGTGTGATAGGTGGTCTCTTTAGGTTTCCCTGAGTCATCCATCTTGTTTTCTTCAACTAGAAGGTGGGGTTTGTTTGGGAGAACTGGAGCTGCATACTTATGGTAATGACTGCAGTAACAACTATCAGATTTTTTCATGCTGAGATCGATGAATGATGGCCAGCAGCCACGCCAGTTGTAGAACAGCTGAGTGAGTGGCTGGACATTTCTCCTTCCCTCTCAAATAAGTATGTCAGTGCAAAGGTCTCAAAAGTGGATGTTGGTAATCTGAACTGGCAGGCAGGCTGCGAGTGTCCCTGTGGGGCCTGTCTTGCAGCTGGCCCGGCAGCGGATGAGAGGCACGGAATGCCACTCAGCCATGTCTTGTCTAAAAAGTACGTGAAATCACACCCACGTCCTTTGAGCCTCGTGCTCAGAAGTGACAGGCAAGTCACCTTCCAACTTAAATTCAAGATGTTTACTTCAAGCGACTAGTCTTTATATCAATCAAAGAAAAACTGACTTGAGGAAGAGGCAGTGCGCGATCACTTGTTAACGTGCTTTGGTTCTGTATGTGCCTGCTGGTGTTCCCTCACCTGCCGGAGCTGGAAGCAGTGGCTGTTCTCCCTTTGCAGTAGCAACGGGATGGCAGGAGGGCTCTGCTGCAGACTCCCCCTCCAAGCCGGGGTGTTGACCAGCACTGTGCTTTTGGTTAGCTGGATCTTGAAAATCTCCAAGGGCAATGATTCTGCAGGGTCTCTGGGGTGCCTGTTGGCGTGCTGTTCTTCCCTGCTGCTGACGGATGTTTTCTTGACAACCCCTCCGAACTCTCAAACTATAATTTTTGTCTATTACTTTGCCTTTTATTTTTTTTAAACTAAGCTTAGGGGCATTTCCCCTTTCACCTTTGCTCTCTGCCTTAACCTTAGCTTGCATAAATGTCCCTTTAATACCCATTAAATAGGGTGGGATGTATGAAAAAAGGATAGGGTAGGTTCTGAGCACCCAGATCCACACATCTACCTTTGAGTATCAGACGAGGGTTTGAAATCAGAGTAAGGTTCTCAAAATCAGAATAAGCTCTTTCTTCTGAATCTATTCAGGCACTGGGCAGATCCCATGTGGGGCTAAAAGCTTGTTCTCTGAGATGAGAGCATGTTATTGCATAGCTTGCAAAATTATGCTTGTGGCAAATTTTGCAAGATAGGCACCTGTGAATTTAGGAAACAGGACTGAGCCCTAGGCATGTTTTTATGACATAATTAGATCACTTTAGCTTTGTTTTCAGTGAAGAGGGTAAAATTACCTTCTAGATTTTTTTGATCAGTTATGACCGCAAATTAATAATGAATCTCTAGTGCCGGAAGCGGAAGACTATCTAATTGCTATGGCAGCTCAGTGGAGTCTTTCGTGGCACTTGAAATGTATTTGCTTTCTGGTTATCAATAGGAAGTGTCTGCACTGTGAGCTCAGCATTTCTGGTTGCTTTTACTATTGACGGTTCTACTCAATGGTATAGTAATTCACCTTTCCTGTTCTCAAAGGCATTTCGCTGTGAATTGTGTGATTTCACTGATTAGTTAATATACTGCTCTGTAAGATTGATATCCCATTAGTTATGCCTACAGTATTGGCCATGGTGTGGCATTGAGTTGCCAAGCTTCCTAAAAAAGTACAGAAAAGATAACTGAATAAAGTAGAAGGAATAAATTATGAAGATAGTTGAAAAATGAAAAAAAATGGCTTTTCCATGCTTATTTGTGGGGGTGAGCCAGACCTTATGTCATTTGAGTGGAAGCTGAAGCAACTGGAAGCTGTGGATTATGGGAGTTTCTGGCCCCACTTCTGAGGAAATGGGTTATTCACGGATTACGGGGTTGGACCTGATGATCTCTCGAGATCCCTTCCAACCCCTACAATTCTATGATTCTATTAACCTCAGTATAGTTGTGAGCTAACTCAGACCATCTTGCTTGGGAAGAGGGTTGGGCTGCCGCTCGGAGCGGGAGCGTGGTGTATGCTCTCCAGCTGCCCCTCCAAAAGCAGGCTTTTCCTCCTGAAAGCCAGGACTGGGGTAGGGAAGATGCGTGAAGGCACTAGAAGAAAGAAAACAGAGCTGCCTGTGATGGTGTGAAGACTCGGTAGGTGTGCATGGGGCACGGGATCCCGCAGCACTGCAGGGGAGACCTGAGTGGCCCCAGCACTGTGGGGCTCCCAGCTGGCTCGGGAGCTGCCCTGTGCTTTGATACCTGCTGCTTCCAGGGAAGTACCTGAAAAACTGGGAATGATGGGTTGTGGTGAATGCCCTTTCTCTGCTGTGAAATACTTATTAAAACAGATGTAGTTGGCTACAATTTCTGTTTCTGGGTAATCGGCCAGTAGCTAGAGAAGATCAATAAGCAGATAAACAATGTGGTCTCTGAAGTTGGAAGTGGCTTTTTTTAACAGAACAAAGAGCATTCACTGTCCAGGGACACTCTCCAGCAAAATGCAGAGCAGATCAACACTGGCACCCAGTGTCTAGATAGAATCAGTTCAAATCTGGGTTTCCAAATCTGACACCCTTTTTTCATGCTGACGCCTTGGCTTTCAGTCTTGATGTGCACAACGGAGTGAGGTGTTTAATCTGATATGGCAGCTGAACTCTGTGGGGCTGCAGTTTTAATTCTGCTTTTGTTTGATTCCTGCAGTTGTCTTCTGGTACTGATAACCATGGCAGTATTGCTTTTCTTGGCTTGTCTTTTATGTTACAAAAAGATGCAGGTCTTTCTTTCCCTTGGAATGGTTAACCTTAGTTCAGGGAGGAAGAGAGAAGGCGAATGCAAAACCATCCTCCTCCCTAGGGAAGTTTTTTTTAGGGTTACTCTGCAGCTGTTAAATGCCGGTTCGGTGAAGCTGTTAAACATACACTTAAAAAAAATAACCGCATCCTTTAAATTAGGCTTGTGTTGAAGTGTCATTGCACCGAAAAGCAACAGGACTAGAGCACGGTCACAAAGATAAGCACACTCTCAAGGGCCCGGCTGATTAGGCTCCTGATGCAGGAGAGCATCCGGGGTTGGGGCGGTAAGTGAGGACCACTGGTTCTGGAAGCTAAGCATCTGCTGACGTCTAAGCATCTGCCAGCATGACGTCGTTCTTCAGGGCCAGCAGAAGATTTCTGTAGGCAGACTTCCTCTGCTCTGCTCAGCAAGTAATGACATTTATTTGAAAGTATAAACAAGGAGTGGCATAAAGTCCCAAATGTTAAGGATCCCTGCTCACTGCATCTCTGAAGATACAGGGGATTGTTTGTTGCTGTATCTCCTGTGATCTTAGTGCTTTCATGTTTTGAATCTTTTGCTGTTTCTGTAGTGGGATGACTAAATCAAATTTAAAGTACTCCTCTGTCACCTTGCGTGGTACTTTTTGGAAGTTGCACTGAAGTTGCTGTAGCACATTCCAGAAAAGTAAATTGAAAACTGAAAATGAATTTCCAAAAAAGCCCTAGAACTACTACCACAAAGAAGGTGGATGATGAACCATTTCTGGTCTATTATTATCTGAAAGTAACTATCTGGCTGTTTTTTAGTGAACAAAGAAATATTAGAGGAAAAAAATAGTTTCTGTTTAGCTTTATCTCTGTTGGCTGTACTGGAAATGAATCATGTCATAAAAAAGGATAAAACGAAAGAGATACCATTTATTTCCTTTTCTGTAGCACACACTGGACACTTATTCTGAAGGTTAAAACTCTTCTGAACTAAACCAGATTGCACTAAAATACTGGTGAAAGATAGTAGAGTCATGGAGTATCCTTGTTGTACTTGGCCCAAAAGTTACGGATGAAGAGGGGAGAGGGAATTGGTCCGTGTGGATCTTCCCCTCCCGCGGAGTTCATACCTGTGCTGGCCGAAGCTGTGCTCTCCATGTTGTCCATAGGTGTTTCAGGTAATTTTTGAAGCTGTGACAGGAACCTTAGAGATGTTCTCCTTAAAGAATCTGTTTCTCTCCTTGAATTTCTGAGACGGTAACAAATATAGTGCAGGTTGTCTTGTGGTGAAGCACGGCTCTGCCCAGCCTGAATCTCTGGCAGAAGAGACCTTTCGGTTGATTTGCTTGGATGTCTTGACTTCCAACCCTGACTAGATTCAGGAGGTGCAGGAGAATGGGAAGAAGGGTTAAGAAAGCATAATGGAGATCAATTTGGAAATGAGTTCAGTGATGACTGAGCCAAGTAGCTTAGGTCAATAGTTTTGTTATTTTGCTTGGTCTATGTAGCATCCTTTCATTGGTATTTATAAATTATTCCTGCTTTAATAACTATTCAGGAGCTATAAGTGCCTGCTCTGGCATGGCTGACTTGTTTTCTTTTCTTTTTTATTAGGAATGAAAATTAGTTGGGAATGAGGAGGTAATGTATGGCCTCATATTTTAAAAGTTGCACTCCTTGATAAGATTTCAAGGTTAGAACAATGATAGCATTGAAATACCTGTCATAAACTGCCATAGATAATTCAAGCAATAAAAATGCTTCTTTTAGCTATGTAAATAGGGTAATAGACTGGAATGCACTTATCTCGATATGTTAAACATCGGTGTTATTTTATATTCGAACAATATAAACAGAGAAAATGGATCTGAAGATTAATTGAATAGGAAGCAGGGAAGATTTCTTTTCAGAATGGTGAGCAAGCTAGGGGTGGATTTGAGTTTGTTTTGTCTGAAAGTACCTGAATTGGTAAGGTAACTCCAATGTATTGATGTTGATGAGCAAGAGAAACATCTCTCTGCCTTTTTTGCCTTTTTTTGCTCCTGACAAAAAGAGCTGTGGGGCTTTAGGAAAGGCTGATGTAATTAGGTTGAATGTGTTTTGATGGTGGGATGCTGTCCAAGGATGCGTTGAGTCACATTTAATGACTTAAAAACTACTGATTAATTTCGAATGAACTGGAACAAGGAGACGTGGATTGACAAGTACTAGGTTTTGAAAGCTGCTGGTTTTGAAAACTTCCAGTGTAGTGATCCTGGGCAGGGGGGTGAGGAAAGCCGGGAACAGCCTTGTGGGCCTGTTGAAAAGGGCAGAAAGAAATGGGGGGAAAAATTATGGTCAGTGAATGCCATGAAGCTTCTGATGCAGATCAACTAGTAGTTCTTCAGCAGCCTGCAGGAATAGCTGGTGAAAACTTCTCAAATGTGGTGTTTCCGTTTCCAATTTGTTCAGTTCATTTTCGAGCAACCCACTATGAAATCTGATCTGGTTCTACTTGTGTCTCTACTAGCGATTACCACTGCGATTATGGTTCCTCTCCTGCGTCCTCTGAGGGAGTGGGCTCTCCGGGACAGTACGTCTGAATAGCCCTTGGGACAGTGATGTTTGAGGTGTGTTGAGGAGCTCTCCAGGTGCGACTGCAATAGAATAATCCTATTTCCTTTCCTCTGTCATAAAATAAGATAACGATTTGGCAGCTGCTCAAATCGAGACAAATAAAATAAACTGCTCTAAATTCATCATGGAAAGAAACAGACTTAGCTGCAAAATGACTAACAGGACCTTCTATTCATCTGTACAAATCTGGTCTGTGGCTGCATTCATTTCCATACAATCACTGGAAGGTATTATGTTGACTGCTGGGAACAAAGGTTTTATGAGGAGGAAAAAAAATCCATGCTACTAATCTACAGTGGAATTGGTAAATGGGTAAGACAAAGCTTTAATAATATTATTCTGTGCGACATCTGATGTAAATAATACAATTCTAATAATCTCTCAAGTAATCAGAGAGTCTGGCTGTTAGAGGCAGCCAAGTATGAGCAATAATATTATCTCTTCTCAGGAATGTTGGAGTAGAATCACAAATCCATCGCTGTAAAGCGGTTGCTGCGCTGGCTCAGGGAGTCGCACTCGGCAGTGGAACAGAGGCGGGGGGTTCCCACGCGAGTGATCTGGTCGGGGTTTGTGAGGGGTCTCCAGGCTCTGCACCCCGTCTGCTCGGACTCCGCTCTCCTCCCTCCCTCTGCAGGGGAGGGTGCACTTTGTCAGTTCGTGTTCGGGGGTGACCAGATTCATCTTCGGCCAAGAGCCTCAGGGCACGACTGATGGCGGATCCTGCACAGGCAGCTTCATCTGCTGTTTATGCCCAGCTGGGCTCTGGATGTGGCACAGCCTCTTTGGAAGCAGTTCTTTTAGTCCATGAGGCAGTAATTTGAAGAACAGTTTGTCTTCTGCAGATATGTATGGGTGTTTGTTTTGTTTGGTTGGTTTTTTTAAAAAAAAACTTTAAAAAGATCAAGGCTCACAGATTCCTGCAGCAACCCCGCTGAATCTAAAGCAATCAAGGAGTTAATGTTGCTTCCCCCAAAAGCATGTGTGCGTTGTCTGTCCTGTAACAAGATATTAGTTAAGGCAGCCAAATGAAGCAGAATTTTTAAATGAGATCCTGTTTTTCAAGTATGATTTTTAAGATACGATACAGGTTGGGGTAGTCTGATTCTTCACAGTTCATTAAGTAGAGAGCAGCTAGTGTTAGATTGACTTTTAAAAATGATAGATTTTTATTTATAGCAAAGTTCTAGTCATTAATTTTAAAGGAAGGAAGCATAAAAGCCGGAATGGGTTCATTTTTTTTACGAGAAGTGACATTGGTAATTTAATTAAATTGGGGTTTTGAGTATCATTACTGTTGTGGTTTAACCCCAGCTGGCAACTAAGTACCATGCAGCTGCTCGCTCACTCCCCCACCCCCCAGTGAGATGGGGAGAAGAATAGAAAAAAGGTGAAACTTGTGGCTTGAGATAAAGGTAGCTTAATGGGACAGCAAAGGAAGACAGTGTAATAATAATAATAGAATACACAAAACGGGTGATGCACAATGCCATTGCTCCCCACCTGCTGACCGATGCCCCAGCCTGTCCCTGGGCAGCAGCTGTGCCACACGGCTGACTCCTCTTGGTTTCTATACTGAGCATGATGCCATATGGTATGGAATGTCCCTCTGGCCCGGCCGGGTCAGCCGTCCTGGCTGTGCCCCCAGCTCCTCGTGCCCCTCCTCACTGGCAGAGCCTGGGAAGCTGAGAAGGCCTTGACTTAATGCAAGTGCTACTTGGCAACAACTAAAACATCAGTGTGTTATTAATGTTCTTCTCATAGTAAATCCAAACCACAGCACTGTACCAGCTACTAGGAAGAAAATTTAACTGCAGCCCAGCCCAACCAGGACAATTTCAGAAAATGAGACTTTATTTCTACCCTGCTGTTCATCCCACTTGACGTATTTGATAGCATCCCCTGGCTTACAAAACCTGCATGGTCAGTAACATTTCTATGTGCAAGCTGCTGCTGAACTTTCCCAGTTCCAGGTGCTTTGTGGAAGGATGTAAATAGTATTTTGGGAGAAGGAGTAAAGGGAAGAAATCTTGTCTGTCAGAGCCTGTACCTGGCCCCTCACTGCTGGGCAGCGAAAGGCTGCTTGGGGAGACCGGAGCCCAGCGCTATGTCCCCGGGGTGCTGGCCCTGCTCTCCTGGGGCTCTGGGAAAGGCTGCTCCCCCGTGCGCAGGCATGTGGCCAGAGCTTGCAGTCACAGCTGGGGGGGTGGGAAAACCCATAACAAACCCCCCCAAAAAACCCAATAAAAAAACCATCAGAAAAAAAACCCAAACCAAACTTGAAAAAGTGCAGGAGTCGAGATGTATGTGCCATTAATCACTTCTAAGGTGGTAAGGTTGCATTTAATCTGGAAGTGGGTTAATTAGAAAACAAAGTGGTCTGTCTGGATCCAGGAAGCCTAATCCTGTATTCATTACAGATTAGCCTTTCGTGTCCCCCTGGCTGCGAGGGATGCTGTCCCTGTCTGCTCCGAGGAGGCAGCTGGGGCTGCTGGCTGGGAAACGCCTGTACTGGAGGCAGAGCAGGGGAGGTTCGAATCCCGATCCTAAAGCTTTGTCCCCTCTTTTCCTTAGCAGAGCTGCAGACTAAACCTCCCTTTGCTCATAGAATTTATCTGGTTTTGTTTGTGCCCCTAACAAAATCGTTTCCAGTGATAAACCATCACTCAGCTTTGACCATGTTTTCCTTCCTGTGATGTTTCAGCCTTAATGAAAAAGAACTATAATACAAGATGCTGCACAAGGGCCTGATTCAGAGTTGATTAAATCACTTTTAGTCTTTTGGTTGTCTTCATTGGGTTTTATATTGGGCTCTAAAACCAAGATTTGACTTTTGGAGTGGCTTATGGGAACCTGTAGCATTTTATTTAATTCTCTGAAACTAGTGTACAGAGGCATTGGCGAAGGATTTAGTAGCATTTTAGCTGCAGCTTGTCCATCTTGTATTAAATGATCCCATGTTCTTTCTGATCCAAACTTTTGACTACATTTTGCTTTCAGTGGAGCTGGGCCTGACTGCATTATTCAGAGTCTGGTTTGGTGCATACGTGTGAAATCTGGATTAAACATGCAGTGCAATGAAGTATAAATCCTCGTGGGCTGAAATGTTGCTTTTTTAGTCTGGGCAATAGTTGCTAATTACAGGTTTTGCTGTCTCCTGTGTGGTTCTAAGGCACAAAACAACTATGCTTACATTGCAGGGGCCTTTGAGGTGCTTGGCGAAGGTCCGTTGAAAAATGTTGTTTCAAGCAGATTCTGATCAACTGCAGTCGTGTTAAATAGAACTGCAGGGGGGCGTAGGAAAGGGATGCTTTGGTTTAGAAACTGGTAAAATGGGTCAGGGAAGAGTAGATCTTGTTTCTGACTCAATAGTTTGGGGAGTGATTTTTGCTTCCTTATAGATACTTGGTAGAAATGGTACTTCGGTGTTAATCGTAACTGGCCTGGTGAATTCTGCTGCTGTCCGGTGGGGTGGGTTTTGTGGTTATTTGCTCTTTACGTTTTACACGATGCATTTACTTTGAGACGAGCCTGCCTTCTGCATTCTTCACCTGATTTCTGTTACAGTGCGCTGTCCCTAACCAGAGGCAACTTTCTTTGGCAGTTCTACCAAGTCACACGTGCGGAAATCCCGGAAGGCTGCAGAATGGGATTCAGCAAGGGACGACGTTCAGCATCGGGGACAAAGTGAGATACAGCTGCAATCCGGGCTTCTTTTTGGAAGGACATGCGTTGCTCACATGCCATGCCAATTCGGAAAACAGTGCCTCCTGGGATTTTCCTCTCCCCTTCTGCAGAGGTAAAGTGCCTTCTCTTCATCTGGAACAAGTGACAATGAGACAGGATTTAATGGGTTATTTGGGGTTGGGAAAAACTTCATGGACTGTAAGCTTGATTTAAAAGACTTGAAAGCTAAACATGATGTAGTTAATATTGAGGTGTCCTTTTATTGGATTCCTTAAAGCTGCCAGGGTTTGGGTGAATAATAGGAAGGTTATGAAGTGCTCAAAGTATTCAAAATGCCGTGCAGCTACTGTTAACTTCACTTTGTTTGTCTAAAGCGTGTGTGGAGAGAAAGCAGGAGTATTATCCATAAGGTGAGGCACCTACCCAAGATAATGCAGATTTTCTAGATCAAACACTAGAAAATGAGACTGAACTTTCTGCTTTCTGCAATGTCAAGCTGGCTTCCCTTGTGACACGTTCCTGGCGGTTCCGGTGCTTTGCCCGTGAAGCAGCGTGAGTCTGGGCAGAGTGCTGATGAGCTGTGGGCGACTGGCCGGGGGCTGGCAGCCTCCGACGGGGGTTGCTCGATGGGAGCAACCTTGTAGGGCGGGGGAGCTTGTGTTCTTTTATCAGTATAGAGAACTCTTTGCTAATTCTCCGGGGTCACAAGGGACCAGAGTCTGTAAATATACAAGTGTCTGTGGTGTTACACCGCAACAGTTGCTGCTGCTTTGAAGCCTTTTCCAATTCCTTGTGTATTTCAGCAGAGCATCGTATATTGATTCTTTTTTATTGACTCTGCTTGTGCAATCAATCAGTGGTTCTAAGCTGTAGCATAAATCTTGAATTTAAAGTGAGCAAATATTGTTTGCTTGGTGTGTTTTTAATGTTTTCTTGAATGAGTTACACAGCAATAATATGTGTTACCTAGTGTATTTCTTGTACGCGTGCCTGCTGCTGTGGGGTTCATACAGCCAAACTGACACTGAGGAGGGGCAGTTATCATAGCCATTTTAGCAGGATCAGTTATGATTCTTTGCTTTTCGTTCAAATTATGACTCATTATAACCTTTTTTAAATTAATTTCATGGGAAGTGCACGTAGGAAAAATACTCACTGAAATTCAGCACTGAGAGGAGGCAAAGCAGTACCCTTTATAGAAGACAGAAATGATGTGCATCAATGAACCAGTATTTCCTCCAGTCTGAGAGCGTTTCTCGGAGAGCAGCCTTCCTTTGGAGGAAGGCAGTATCTTCTTGCCTTGCTATTATCCAGACACTTGTGTAGTAGACCCCGATAAGGGAGGGATTAACTTCTGATCCCAACAGATGTTGAAGTTGAGGTTTGGCATGATTGTAAATGTGATCTGTGCTGCAGATGGAGTAAAAGACCCTTTTTGCATTTTTTGTCTTGAACTGCCAAACTTGCTTATAATTTTAACGCCAGCATTTCAGTTTTGGATCCAGCAATGATAATGGCGGCATGTGATATATCTTCCGAATGGAGGAATTGAGTTCTTTAGTGCTTGCATCAGTGCTGTGTGAATTGATCTGATGGCAGCAGAATACGTGCTTGTCCAGCCGCACTCGCGTAGCGATGTGCCTGCAGGTCCTGGAGGAGCTGCTCCTTTTTAAGAGATTTGGTGCTGATCCTTCCAGACTTTATGTCAAGTAGGAGTTCCAAGGTACTTTTTGGAGGCAGGAAACAGAAATCTTCTCGTGTAACACTTATATCTTGTTCCAGGAAGGTAGAACATAGCAAAGACAGTCTGCAGCTTGACTTGCTGAATTTGAAAACCAGCTGCACTCCTTCTACCATAAGTAGGTTTTCAGCAGTCAGACGTTCTTGCTTGGCTGATAAACTGGCGATGCAGACTTCGGTCGTTGCAAGGGGCAAAAAGATTTGCGTACTGACAAACAGCTTTGCGTCATCTTCTGCAGGGAAAATGTCTTCAAAACTGTTGCCTGAAGAAGAGTATATATTTCCTTGAGAGAAAAAAGATCTTTGTGGCTCATGTAGCTTATAATTAATTCTGTTAATATTGCCTTACTGGTAATTGTTACCTGAAAGTTTAAATGTATTTGTATATTATCTTCTAACATAAGTTGGAGAGAGGTCGTGCTGCTGGGTCAGATCCTGACAAATTGAGATGAAATGTGTCCCCTGGCTGAGCAGGTGTTAAAATCTTGGGAGCTGCGTTCTTGGGAATAGACTTGTCTAATGTTGCTGCAAAGGACAGTGTTCGGTTTGGGGACTCTGCACTTTCCTCCTTTCTCTTCTCTCCAGTATAATGGCAGAGGTATGAGACAAGTGTAGAAAACAGTGCATGTTTTATATATTTTGGTAGCCTTGTCTCTATTCCAGTGTTCATTTCTTAGCATCTTCGATTATTTCAATGAATGCATGGTAGAAAAGAATAAGCAGCAAAGGTGCCAGGATGGCAGTGCTTTGCAGGAGTGGTGTGGCTCACGCTGCTTTTTCTTCATAGTTGTCTTCTCTCCCTTTACCCAGCTCTCAGTTTAGAAGTACATTTATTTTTTTTTTAATAAAGGACAAGTATAATCTCAATGAGAAAGGAAAGTCAGAGGGAATTCCAGATGCAGAAAGAATGGCTTGGTGAAATGTGTCTCTGCAGAGCCAGTGACAGTAGATAGTGCTGCAGCTTGCAGTGGTTTTGAAAGCACAGTTATATCAAAATTGATTCTTGGACTCTGAGCTAAAAGAGACTATAAATTCTGTCTGCACAGGCTCTGCTCTGGTGAGTTATGTTTCTTGCTTGCGTGGCAGGAAGGATTAAGACTGCGGTGATCTCATTCAGGGAGCACCGAAGAAGCAGGGAATGACATCTCCATGCTGCCCTGCAAAGCAGGAGGGCACAGAACTGGGTGGCAGCGGGGGCTGCCCGGAGAGAAGCTTGGTTGTGCCTGGTAGACCACGTGGCACTCGGAAATTTGCCTCGAGGACTGAAAGTCCTCAGCGAGTCTGGGTCAGGCTGTAAAATCCGGACTAAGCTGACATTTATCCACTCTCTATAATGCGTGTCAGAAATACATTGAAGGGTTCCCTTATAGCAACTCGTGTGTTTTTACACGCTTTATGCACGATTGTTCTGTATTCACAGAATGAAATGAGGCCGAGTACTTAATCTAATGGGCCCTTAAGCTGAGTCCTACAAGTCTAGCTGTATTTTTATCTTGACAGTTGGTGTGCTTGGAGGCAAAACCCCAGCAGACCTGGAATGCTGTCTTCTGCCCTGCTGTAGCCAGGGAAGGAACAACCCTCACCTGGGTTAATGTCAAATAAAGCAGAGTATGATGCATTTGAAGCACCAAAAGAAGATCTGGAAACATCAGAATCTGTTCTGTAAAGCGTTTTCATGCATGTGCAGAGAGAAGTCTTACCCAGATTGTTTGCTGAATTTAAGTAGAACTGATAGGTTTATGATTCTGGTAGGCGGTTGAATAAAAATTCAGTAAGCCAGCTGAAAAGTTGAGAACATTTGTGAAGCTACATTTTAAGCGTATCAAATATGCATAATCTCATTAAAAGTGGTCTGTCTTACTATAACTCAAACAGCTGCTTAAACTGCACTGTGCCCAAAATAATTGAAGGGCTGTTCAAGAAGATTTTAGAAGATTGTAGAATATGTTTAAACAGTAACAACCTCTACAAACTTAGGATGTGTGTATTTAGACGTGGATGGGAAGGGAGTGTTTTCCATTAAATACTTTTTGCAATGAAAAATTTTCAAGGAATTTAAAACCTCCCCTTTTAATTAAAAAAACCAAGCCCAAGCCTCCGTACCCATAGCTGGATCTTCAGTTACTGTAAGCAGCTGAAGTATTCCCCTTGTTTAAGATTTCTAATATAGCATTGAGTCAAAATTCTTTAGTGTATTTCTCCATCTCCTCCCATATTCCTTCTAGTACAAGAAGTTTAATGTACCAGATCCAGTCTCAGACTTCCTGGTCCCCAGTAGTAAACGTGGCTGAGAACTTGGCAATAGGATTTGCTTCTTCCAAGTCCTTGTTGCTTTTGCTCTTGGAGGTGTGTGTTCAAGGGCTCTGCATAGACCTGAGCTGCACAAATGCATGATCACAGCGAGAAGCAAGCATTTGGCCGGGAGCACTTCTGCCCTTGAACGTGGCGTTTGCATACGGAGCCTGGATTGCTTGATGATGACTCCTGGTAGTGGTGCAGGACCTTATTTGCAAAGGTACTTTGAATGGTTGCTTGGGGCCGGTGGCAGGCAGGCGACGATAGTGTTTAACGTGCTGGAGATAGCTGCTTCAGCAGGGCACAGGGAGCTGAAGAGGTAATTTATTCTTAAGATACATTTACCTCCAGAAGGGCAGCTAACAACCTTGCTCCTGCTCTGCCTTGCTGCTAGGCATGTGGTCTGCGGGTTCACTGGCTAACAATCTTTTTTGCATCTATTTCTGGCATCTGCAAGGGGCACTTACTCATGAGAAATTCAATTTGAACATACCAGTAAACTGGTGAATTGTGCTTATCCTGTTTGGCTGGAATCCATTCATCCTCTAAAAAGCATTTTCGTTCTGTCTGTTGGAGGGCTTTGGAAGTAGCCCTTTTACTTTTTGCATGGACTTTCTTTGGAGGTCACACTGTGGATCTTGTGTATCAGGCACTGAAGTTTAAAGGATTTGCTGGTGCTTGGACTAGATGAGAGATCTTTCAGCCTAAATTTGTCGATGATTCTAACTGCACTTCAGTGTCTGTGAATAACTTAAATTTGTTGACAAAAGGATTGCAGCAAATAGACAACTTTGACTTTTCGAATAGAATACCAGGGAATGAAGCCTTGAGTTGGGATTTCAGTGGCCTTTTTCAGTCTTTGTTTTGGCTGGAGGAATAGCCCAGAAGTAGTTGCATGTTTGCTTACATGTCTGGTTTTCTGTCATATTTTTTTCTGCCTTTCCTGCTTGCTGCCAGCTCTGCAGTGATCAGCAACATGCCATCTCCCTCTGAGCATGGGGGCAGTTGCAAAGGTCCGTGGTCTCCACGGGGGCTTGGAGGTGCCAGTGCAACCTGCGTAGTGTGTTAATGCGATACAGCCCATGCCTTACAGCCCGGGGTGTTCCCATCTCAGTCACTTGTGTCAGTCGCTGGGAAGCATGTGTGTGCCTGCGCCTTCTGCTTGCCCGGGTGGCCGGCGGCCCTGGGAGAGCAGATGGCCATGAGAAAGAGAAGTTGGCATGTATCAGAGGTTTGTCTTACTTTGTCTTTCAAGTTTCCTGGGTTAAGGGCTGCAAGTTTCAGTCCTGCTGATAGAACCTGCTGGTAGCACGCCTAATTCCTGACAAAGGTCTGAAAGCTGAAGGGTACTCCTGAGCAGCCCTGCAGAATTGCCCTGCCCTTTCCCTTGGTGCCAGTGACCCACTGCAGTTAACAAATGTTCTCTCCTGTGTTAAATTCCCATTTGGAAGAGGTTTTGTTTCGGTTTTGGTTTTTTGTTTTGTGTTTTTTAAATCGTTTGAAACGAAAATAAGTGTTTATAAACATGTAAATGTAAACCCCCAAGCTCCTTGACTAAAGCATCTGAAATGCTGCTCTGTAGCACGTTGTAAAGTTAACAGGCTTTCCTTAGCAGTGTTCCAGATAAATGCTGAGCTGATGCTGCATGTATGAGCTGCCCCGGTGCTAGTCAAATTGATTCTTGTTTTCCTTTATCTTCCTGCCCACGTTTTCTTTAGATCCTCCTCCTTTAATTGCTCTAATAGCTCCTGCTGATAAAATTCAGGTTGTAAAAATGAAAGAACCTGCAGTAACCAGGAGATCCAGTATATAACCAGGAAAGGTCACTGCTAGATTTCTGAAGGAGTGGTTAAGTTTTTACTGCTATGATTTTGGTAACACCCATTTCCTTAAGAAATTGGATGAAAGACATATAAGGCAGGTGTATGGGATACTCCACTCCTTTTGATTAGATTTCTATTAAACACAGTGTTTGTGCTCCAAGCCCTGTTTTCCCAGCCCTTGGGGGTGTTTCTGTCGCTGATGAAGGTGCTGAGATCTAGGTGAGCTGGAAACCAACCTCGTGCCCCACTGTGGTAGGAGAGCTTCCATGGGTCTGTGAAACCCTTCAGTCCTTGAATTCCTGGTGGTTTTCCTCCTGCTTTGCTGGCTGACATGGATGGGAAGAAGGTTGCAGAAAACACCTCAGAGGATCCTAATCAGGAATAAGGGATGGAACAGAAAACTCGGGCAACAATATGTGAGCAAATAGTATCCTGACAGGGAGGCTCGTTAGGCTGAGAACCAGCTCTCTGGGCATGTAGTAGAAGCTCTGTCACTCGGGCTGTTTAAAATTAGACTAAACAAATCACTAGTAAGTGTACGGTGGGGAATAAATTGGCACTTGCCAGGAGACACTGGCTGACCTAATAGGATTTTGTGTCCCTCAACATCTTTGTCTCTTAATAGCGTGTAGTAAAACACACATCGACAAAAGCACCGGGGCTTTTAAAGCTCTGCTTTGAATTTGGGCTTTTTTTTTTTTTTTTTTTTTTTGATGTACTGCTTTGTGCATTTCGGCCAAATCTGATAACTTGCATTCTGTTTGCAGCTGATGATGCTTGCGGAGGGACTTTGCGGGGACAGAGCGGAATTATCTCAAGCCCTCATTTTCCTTTGGAGTATGGCAATAACGCAGACTGCACGTGGACTATTCTCGCTGAACCTGGAGACACTATTGCTCTGGTTTTCATGGATTTTCAGCTGGAAGATGGATATGATGTCTTAGAAGTTGCTGGAACAGAGGGATCTTCACTCTGGTAGGTTACTACTGGCCTTATTTCATTGTGGTCTGCACAGTTGTGTAGTACCCACTGACGTTTTGTATGTACAGATTCAAACATTATCGGATGTTCAGAGTGAACAGTTGGTGCCTGAATAAGAGTTGCTCTTGGTTATTCCCTGTCACATGTTGTAGCTGCTTCCTTCTAATGAAACTCCCTGGGATACTTTTTGTTTGGTCAACTTTGCAGTGACTGTTGCCTACTTTAAATCGTATTCTCTGCAATACAATTTCATAGTGTAGCTGGTTAGAAGAAACAGAATTAAAAAAAGCCAAAAACCCAACAACCAAAAAAACACCAACAAACCACCAAACAAAAACCCAGAAACCAACAAAACCAAACCCCAGCACTTCAAAACCCAAGAAATCCTGCTTAAATGTTGTCACACTCAAACCTTGTTTTTGCTAAATTGTTTTCTGATTATTGCTAAATACTTTGTTGACAAGTTGACTTTACAGTTAATGAACTTTTGGCAAATGTTTCTAATGTTTCTCAGATCAGCTTGTCCTTTAGACAGGAGGCTGTGTATAGAATTTCAATACCCCTCTCATCCCATCGTATGCTTGAGCGATGCTTTCAGAAATACCACTTTTATGTATAAGAAATGCCACACTGATTTTTTTCCAATATACAAGAGCTGCCCAAATGATCAGCGCTATGAATTCCGAAGCGAGGGCTTGCAGAAGGTGTTTGATGTATTTCTTATGTGGCTTATAGCAAAGGACAGCTCTGCCTCTAGTCGATCTAGACGCTGATCTGTGCTCTGATTGCACTCAACAGTTAAAAGTCCCAAGTAGCAGCAAATAGAAGGGAGTAGTCTTAAACCTGACGTCCCTGTGGAAGGGAAGAATTAAGTGTTTGAAGTAATTAGGTGTTGCCTGGGATTATCAACAGGAACTTAAATTACGATTATTTATGAGGATTCTGTCGCAGCCACAAATAACATTCATTTAAGTAATTTATACTTGCCTGGCAATTATGGGGGAATAGGATTTGAATGTTTAGGATGTATTGATGTGAGAGCGCTTGCTGTTTACCATGTACCAATTGTTTACTGCTCCTGGGACCCTTTGGAAAATCAGATGTTGCTGTTTCATGAAAAAACCCTAGTTTTATTAGCATGCATTAATATTTTAGGGCACTGTTAGTTTTTAGCCATTATATACTGCAGCGAGGATCAGTCATCTGTGGTGTGTGGTAAAGATGAATGTAGCTAGTTAAGAAACATTATTCAGCCTGGAGGTGTTGCCAGTGTGGCACTGTGTCTTGTCATATCAAAATAAAACAATGCCTGTCAGAGTGAACCTGCTGGAAAAAAATTAATAAACTACCCATAAATACAGCACGGTAGAACTTTAAAAGTGGCAAATGTGTCTTTAGAAAATTAACTTTGACTTTCAGTAGTACATGTACGTGCACATGCACTCTTAAAAATGAGATTTGGTAGGTATTTTAAAGGTAGTATGTTTTACAAGCATCAGATTTGGGGCCTTGTCAGAGGGAATAATGATGTATTTACTTTCCTTCTCCCCCCTGTCCCCCGCAAGTGACCATGTGCTGCATCTTTAACGATTCCTTTCCTCCAAGTGTGTGCTCACTGGGAGTTGGATGAACTCCGTGAGCTGTGGCAGCAGTGGACTCTTGAGTCGGCCGATAGAGCAGGCGAGACGCGGCGTGTTAATCAGGGAAACACAGGTCACGCAGGCAGGAATCCCATCCAGGCTTGTAGAAGAAGCTGTTTTTTATAGCTCCATGAAATACAGATGGGCAAGACAATCACAGCAGTCAATTCAAAGGGACTTCATTTAGTATTCTTGGGAAGTAAACTTTTCGGTCCCATAAGTGGATTTACAAAGAGTCTTATTTAGAATTTCATTTTTCAAAGCTGGCCTTCACAACTCAGAGCCTGGTAATTAAATTCAGATGACTCATTTTTCTCATTTTTTAATAATTTTTGCCCATGGGGGGAAAAAACCTGAAGCTCATATCTCTTCTTTAAACATGTTGATAAGATTCAGCTTGAAAATGTAGCTAAAAACCTTTTTTCCCCCTCTGTGAAAACCTAGTTTTAATTATTGGTAATATGGCAGATAAACTTGCGGCCAAGTAAACCATTCTATTGAAGTATCTTGCAGCTAAATATTTCATTTCCTAGCCATTATAAATAGTTTTATTCTGGTCCAGAGATGTACACAAACAAAATTAAATTTCATCTGGAGCATATTTCATATGTATTTCCAAGCTATGAGATATTCTATAGTGGTAGCATTTAGAGGAGCACTAACTCAGCACATTACGCTTGGCTTGGCCTGCACTTGCTAAGGATCTCCTGCATTGTTGTTCACCCTCCCCTTTTTAAAAGTAGGGTTCCCTTAGCCTCTTGCCTTCAGCAGTTGCCACAGCTCGGTCTGCCACGTGGCACGTCGGTCTCTGCACACACAGCCGCTGCCCTGAGAATCCTGCTACGAGTTTCATTTGGTCCCTGACCTGTCGGATGCGAATCCTGCAATAAGTCTTGAAAGGGAAAGGGCATTGCAGGTCTAAGCATCCGTATGTCAAGCAGAGCAATAGAGTTTGAGTAGCTATTTGAGATGTATTAATAAAATAACACGTTTACAGCTCTTTTAACGGCTATCGCAGTTTTGTCATGGGACCTTGGATCTAGATTTCCTTGACAGGTGAGAAATAAAATTCTGCAGAGAAGAGAACAGGAGGGGAGAAAAGTAGCTGTGTGAAAAAGAGCCTGTCAGATTAAAAAGGATGATGTGGGGGTCTCCAGACTAGAAAGAAAGATTGGCAGGAAGGCGGTAGCTGCCCTGGTTCTCCCTTGAGGATAGCTGGAGTGGCCATCCTCATCCCAGCCCTTCTCTACTAGGGTGAGGGTGCACTGGATGTGGCGAGGGATGCATAGTACATATGTTCTGTCGTTGTTCCCTGACTCTTTCTTGCCTTGAAGACTTGGGATTCTTTTCTCTCTCACTTTGTACTAACTGAGACACCTGAAAGGATTAATGAGATACTTCTCTATAAACACATGTAAAAGAAGAAAATCCCTCAAGGCAGCTTGGGTTCCACTCCTTAAGGGGTCTGAGCTCTGCTGATCGTGTGCTTTGTGTCAGTATCTGCTCAGAGCTGCCTAAATCGCTTGGCTAAGGCTTCTCGGGAGTATCTGCTGATTACAGCTGGTTCGTGGTACCTGGTTTAAAGCTTACTTCACTGGTGTGCACCCCTGTGGGTGCTCAGCTACACTCAAAATACCAAAGTACCTCAAGCTGAGCTCCTAAATCATCCAAAGACTGTGTCTTCTGGTAAGGAAGTCTCCAGGCTGGTCCTGGATGGTGCTGAACCTGCTCTGTGGCAGGTGTGGCCCAGTCTCGTGTTCCCTTAATAGCTCAGGCACTGCTCTGAAGCTTCAGGTGGGTTTGACTTTAAGATACTGTCTTTGATCTCCCCCGCATGTTTGCCCGTGAGTCCTTACCTATGTGGCTGGGGGATGGGAACTGCGAGGGTCAGAGCCGGGGTGCTGCCGCTGGGTCCTGGGGGCTGTACCCTTTTGTCACACCTCCAGCATCGATGTCTCCCCTGAGGGTTTAGAAAAATAGGGATGTGCTGTGCAGCAATTGTTTGGCTGCCCTCCGTGTGGCCATTAATGGAGGGTAAGCTTTTGCTCTCCCTGTGGTGGAAGAGGCCTGGTTTTCCTCTGTTTGTGCACATCTGCTGCTGTTTAAGTGTATGCAAACAATGAAAACATGATTGTCTCTTGCGCTTCTTTCTGTCATCTGTTTAGATCTCATCTAGCTGGTCTGGGACCTGTATCTAGTATTAGGCATAATGTCTGTATTATGATTATTAAAGCATTATGCTGCTATTGCCAGAGAAGGTGATGGTGTAGGAAATGACTAATAATCCAATTTATGCATGTGTGTTTACAGGAATTGACTAAGATAGAGTGTACGTTTTGCTGGCTATAATGCAAATATTTAGCAAAGAAGGTTTTTGCATTCATTCCAATATAGCTGAAGCAGGCAAGATGGGTAAAAGGCCTTGTTATTGGGCTGTGTAGCCGCAACGTGCGCATGCAGCAGAGTTCCTCTGGAGCAGGGACTTCCCACGGTGTGGAAATACAGAGGGACACTCAAGTGAGCTATATGAAGTTTCTTTTATGCTATTGAGTTGTAAAAGAAGAGGAAGCAAAGGGTAGGCGCTGTAAGCTTCGGCTGTCTGCTGCCCGGGTAGGCAGCTGGCAATACCCTTTCCCCCCAGAACAACGCTTGCTGCTCCACGGCTCTTCGTTCCACTGCTCCCGCCAAAGGAATTAGTTCCCTGAGATAAAACTAACATGTATCTCATTTGTCTGACTATGACAGACTGTTTGGCATGTTTTGAAGTTTCATTAGATCTTTCTGATGGGAAATTTACTTCAAGTTGTAGATGATGACTTTAATAATGAGGCTTTTCAAATCTTTTATAGCTGTGTTGCATTTTGCAACTCTATTTGGTAGATTCCAAATTGGTAGGGGGGACTGGGCTTTTAGCTGGGAAAGGTACTGCTGTTGCTGCTGTATTGTACTGTGGTGTTTTTCAGATCAAAAATACTACGGTATGTGAAGGGTCAGAACCTTTTTGGGCTGTTCTTTACCCTTGTATTAGGTTCTGGCACAGCAATTAACCTTCTTCCCCCTTGCCCTCCATATTTTATTTCACATAATCTTTTGCTTGAGCTCAGCTAAAACAGCGTTACCTGGCACAGCACCTCCGAGTATCACGCTGAGAAGCTGCATGGTGATCTGGGAATATGATTTGCTTTTGAATTACTTCCTTCGTTTGCCACTGGGTCCTTTATCTGTCTGAATTTTGCTCAGCCAGATCTATAGAAATCGCCCTGTAGCTTGGGAATAGAAACTGCTATGGCTGCTTACCCTTTTCCTCTGTGCAATCCGGACCGTGCCCACCCTTCTGAATTACAATCCACTATGGTGTGTTTCCTCTTGAACTTAATTATGTTTATTTCTTGTTACCACTTTTACTGAATGTGGCCACTTTTTTGAAAATTCAAATGCTTACCCTTGAAAGAAATGAGGCTGACAATTTCCAGATGCCACCCACTCCCTTTTAATTTTTAATCTCTTTCATGGCCCTTTAAAACCTGCTTTCTCCTCAATGGCCTCACTTGCGTATTTTGTTCCAGGAGGATGTGAGCACGTACTGAATTGCCATATTACTGCAGAGTCTTGGTCTGTGGTAACTTTCTTCCCTATCATCCTCCTCTTGACTTAATTATTCTACCTTACAGAACAGAAGTCTGATTTTAGGGGGATTGTATCATCTGTCATGTTGCCCCTCTGCTGCCCTCCCGCTCTTTGAGCCTTCTCTTGTCATTTCCCCTAGGAAATGTTTTTTCTTTGACTTTCTTCATAATTCTTTAATAATCCCGAGTGAATGCAGTGGGAGAAACAGGGCTGTAAGTGAGTAACAGCCACATTGATGGGGTTTATTCCTGTCTGAAGCTGGCTCCTCCTCTTCGGTATTTCATCTTCACTTTGCCTTTTCAGCCTTGAAGCCACATTTTGATCCTCTTGCTATTCTTCTTATCCTTAGGACTATTTTTGCACTTAATTTGGGTAGAATTTTGTTTTAGCTTTGTCTCAATTTCTGAGAAGCAAGAAAGAGCATGCCTTAACCTGTACATGTGTATTATTTTGCATTCCTTTTCTAGCACAACAGTGCCTGACATGAAGGCCACGTGGGCATCTTGCTCTGCTTCAGAAGTACTGTCATACATACATTGAGCAGTGGGTAAAAACAAAGGGACCATGTGCCATGGTGAGCCTGGGAGGAGGACTGTGGACCTTTGAAGTTACGGTTCTGGTGCTTAACTCTGTACTTCGCTCTCTGGAGCTGAACCCAGGAGACGCCTTTGGACATCAGCCCTTTCTGGAAAAGCAGTTCAGGAGTTCTCTCTTGTTGCTCTGCTGCTGCAGAGCTGAGTTAGGGGGAGGAACGGTTGGAAGAACATTACCTATGTTTCAGCAGCTTCTCTCTTAACTGTTGCTGACTATTTCTTTCCTTGTCATTATCTGCAGTTGACCCTTCCCTCCCCACTACCCTTATCTATCTAAGTGGTTTCTAATGCTCATTAATGTTCTCCTATGCGAGATCTGTTTTGCGCTTCCCTCTTGATGCCAGTTAGTTCGTACCACGGGCCAGGCTAATCTCTTCGCACATCTCGTGCTCTACCTATAAGAGAGAACCTGTGTTCTTGAAGGTCACTGTTTCAGGTGATGATAACGTTGGTTGGTGAAAAACCGTTCTCTGTATGTGCTTCTAATGAACCAACCTATTTTCTTTATATCAAAGCAGCTTCTGATCCTCAGATAGCTGTCTGAGAGCTTTCAGCATGTATTTTCATCTCAGACCTTAGTCGGTGTCTACTGAAGTCAATGGAAAGACTTTGGCTCCAAAGGGCTTGTCAGTCAGGCTGCAGCGTATTGTTACTTGCTGAAGAGCCTTCCTCTTGCCACCATGTTGCAGCTCAAGGAGCCCTGGGTCTGCATCTGATGGGGATGCTGGTTATAATGGTGCTGCTGTGACCCATACAGAGCAGCAGGAGAGTGCTTGCAGGAATCTTGCAGGCTTTGTATTATAATAAACAGCTACCCAGCATGCGTGGGAGCCGAGCACGGGCCCTCTCCACTGTGGTCTCCCCGCGTGCTCCCCAGCAGCTGCCGTTCTTTGCAGGGATTCTGTAAAACAGATTGCCTGATGACTGCTTTAAAATGATTTTCATCTCACACTTGCCACTTCCTTTTTGATCCCCCCCCCCAGTCAGTAATTGCTTTTATTTGAAAGTTGACAAGCATTATTCTGCCCTGGTGCATGCATGAGGCTGAAGACTTGAATTGTGTCTTGAAATAACTTACTTCATCACTGGTTAAAGCCTAGATAATGCAAGCGTGAAAGTGTTCTTTTCCTGTGCAATGAATTAAGCTTCCTTATTGTAAGAGCTAGTTAACTAATGGATACTTTATCTGTAATCTTCAGATGCTTTTATTCCATGGTAATGTTTTCCATAGGGCTGGAAATGAATAAAAAATGTGTATGAAGTGGCTTTTGATATCTCTGTTTAAATGTCAGGTACATCTTCATTGGGATCTGGGAAACAGACTTCCTTGTTTGATTGGTACAGGTTATTTTTTTTCTCTTCTGAAGCATTCATAGTGCTTTTAATTGGAATCAAGTTCTACAAAGGCTTTAAAGCTGTAAAATACTGCTTTAGTGGGAAGCAGTCGTCTTGCAAACCCCGCATTTCTTGTAGAAGGTATATTCTCTGGAGATTACATTTTGGAGATGTTTGTCAGAAACCAGAGCATCCCTGTTCCCCCATCCAACTTCGGCAGTGCCTGCAGACGGTGCCGCGGTGGTGGTCCCTTGCTGCCTCTGCCCGTGTCTGCCGGTTCTCTGGGATGCGCCAGCCTTTGTAACTTGCTGTACTGCACTCCAGGCCTTGTTCATAGGAATCTGTGATGCAAAGAATGGGAATTTGTAGGTCAGTGAGCTGATTCCTCCCCGATGGGAGACAGCTGGTGTGGTATTGGGAGTGCTGGTTCCTGGTGGTAGCTGAGAGGTAGAGCTGATTGCTGCCTGAGTGGATGCAAATGATTTGTGAGCATCTTGATTGCTGTTTTGAAGTGAAGTTAAAGGATTTTGGTAATGCATGTACAAAGTCATTTCTGTAGAGTAGTATTGCACATTGTCCTAGAGCTCCTTGGCCTGATCACTGCAGAAATAACTGAATAGGAAATTCTGGAAGAAAGGGCTGATTGTGGTAAGATGGTATTTAAAGGTGGTCCATAGTTTAGCGTATATTTCTGCGAAAGAGGAGATGATTTCACCTGCACCCCAGCTGAGAAAAATAATGTACAGACTATGTTAGCTCTTGTCAGCTGAGGACTCAGTTGACAATACATGCGACTGCTTCCAGCAGCCGCAGCGTGGCCGAACACGGAGGCGGCTGCCCTCGCTTTTCCTTGCTGCTGGCTGCCTGCCCTTCTTCGGGGAGCCGTGTGCTCGGTGCTTCCGAAAGCCTGGACCAAACGTGGCAGGGAGAGAGATGTTTGTGACAAATTACAATGAAAGGGCCTCATGACCTCTCCCACTCATGTTTCATTCAATAAAACATGATTAGATTTCAGATACCACTTTCTGGCTAATCTTATTTTTCCATGCATTAATATGATTAATTCTATTTGCTAGATAGTAGAGAGCATTTCATGAATATTCAGGCTAGATTTTTAAGCCAAGGAAGAAGATGCTTTTAGGCTGAAAATTACCCTGATCGTGTTTTAATTGTCCTTTTTTATCCCAATTTGTCGTTTGGTCACCTCTGAGGCATGGAGAGGACCTTATGTGAAAGCTACTGCTATGTGGACTGGACCTCCAGGGATGGTGGGGGAAGGCCTGTTGTGTGTGGGAAAAATCCCTGAAGGTTTCTAAACATGAAGAAATGAATATTTAGCTATTTCTATCCTGATGCAAACATGTTGGAAGGAAAAGACAGGGTAGTTTGCAAGAGCACTCAGCACCTGCAAGCTAAAGAAGTTTGGGTTTTGTTTTTGTGTGTGTTGGGTGGGTTTTTTTTTTTGTTTTGTTTTTTTTTTTAAATGGAGCTTGTGCAAATTAGTATAACACAACTGGCTGAAAGCAGAGAGAAATACTGGTTATCTCAAGAGTACTTTCTGGATGTGACCCAAAATGTAAGTGACCGAGTAGATTGTAAAATGGTGAATACTACCTTTATTTGGCAGGGGGAGGACACTTCATGTAAGTGTAAATGATGTCACAGGCTGTAAAAAGTTGGACATCTGGGATCCTCTCTAAAACATGTTTCCTCCGGTGTTACAGCAGGACACTGAGCTTTCCCAGTTCAAGTAAGGATGTGGACAAATGGTGGTGGAAAAGATCACTGACTTCACTTAAAGGCGCTTCCAGGAGCTGTCTCTGCCTTACCCCTTGCGTTTTTTCTTGC
This sequence comes from Podiceps cristatus, assembly GCA_000699545.1. NCBI lineage: Eukaryota > Metazoa > Chordata > Aves > Podicipediformes > Podicipedidae > Podiceps > Podiceps cristatus. Next base: position 93,165 of record KL267542.1, read on the forward strand.
TCAGAATCCAATTCATGTCATTTTCTGTGTGAGGCTCCCCCCAGTTGTTTAAGCTGGTTGAGGATGTGCATATGCAGAGGGGTCTCCCTTTGTGGGGGAACTCACTGTGTTGAAGGAATTGGATTTGCACATCAAAATCTGTCTGCCAGAGCTGATAATAGTCGTGTTTTACACTGCTCACCCTTATCTACAGCTTCAAAGTGAAAACGTGGAGACACCTCTGCAGCTGTTTCAGTACTTTCAAAGGCCTCTTTCTTCTGGGGTTTCTTTGTGGACCAATTCATGGATGCTTTCTTACATTCTTTAACACAACTTGTAAATAAAGTGCTTTGTTTTCAGGTATCACCTGGTTCACAAAAAATATTTCAAATGATCTTTGCCTGCTGGGTATTTCTCACTAAGTTCACTGCAGCTGTTTCTTGTATGAAGGTGTGTGCTTGTTCACCCTTGCTCGGTTTCTGTAGCTCTCCGTGTGCTGCAGGTGGAAGTCACAACAGACAGATTCAGCTTGGTACTGAATTCATCTCTCACTGTTTTTTTGAATGTCTGATGCTAATGCATCTCATATACTGTGATTAAACTACAACTCCCTTCTAATTCGCGTTCTATGCTGATTGGGGAAGAAATGCAAACTGTGGTAACTGCAAAAGCTCAAGCTCCAGAGAAGTGTCATTTATTTTTTGACAATTCTCAGGTCATATGCATCTGTCCAACCTGATCTTCCCACTTGCCTCTAGAAATATTTAAGTACATGAAATACAGGGAAGAAACACCTATAGAGAGACTACTTTAGGAGATGTTTGGCTGCTAAGGGTAACGTGGCAAGTATGCGTGTGGTGTTTTCTGCTCTTTAGACAAAGGGTGGCCCTCTAGCAAGATAGAGGTGTGGAATCAGCACCTTCCAGTCATGAAAAATTGCAGAAGTGTAACCTGGTGTCAGGTGCTCTGAAGTTGGGGTCTCCTGTGTAAGCAGGAGTTGGATTGGTATCTGGCTAAGCTTCAAGTTGGCAGCAAACTAAATTCTAGGTGGGGAGGAAGGATGTTCTTGCGCTTGGGGTTTATTTCCACATACCGTCATGGTGGGCAAGCTGCTTATCGCCACACCTTTGTCTCTTCTTGCGTGTTCCAAATCTTTAGTCCAACCTCTTCCTATTTAGATTGCAGCAGAGGATGGGGTTGTGAACTGGCCATATCAACATACTAACAGGTTTGTGAGATGATACACCAGATCAGGTCCCGGGGGAACTGAACTTGGCAATAACCTGTTGTGAGCTTGTCAGTAGATCGTTTTACTTCTGTTTTTCCTTCCCTTGTTTTTTGTTTCTGAGGTTAACTACTGAAGTTGGAGATTCTCAGTGCGTTTCTTTAGAGCTGACTCACAGCATCTTGTTTCCTTTTGGGGGTTTAGGTACAGGACCTCTTCCCTGTTTTGTCTAGGATGATAGAATATTTGGATAGTGCCAAGCTTAAATATATTACTATTGATGGATACAGGTTTTGACGTTCTTTTAAGGCTGATATTAGTTGCGTTCCTTCAGACTATCCAGGTGTGCACTCAGCTTGTAAACAGCGAGGAACTTCATTTTAGAAGAAACTTCTGGTCTGATTTTTAGCCATGAACATCTCCACCACCCTTCCCCGGGTATTCTTAGAGATAGAGGCTGTGAGATGAAGAGTAGACATGAAGACAGTGGAGGAGAATTTCAGTGTTTCAAAGATTAGAGAAACACTAATGTGTCTTATAGTTCCTCTCAATAGGACGGGTTAAAGAAAGTGTTGCTGCAGCCATAGAAATGGAGGAACTGTTCAGGTTAATTTGTGTGTTTTTTGGAGCTAGTCTGTTGTGTTTGTTAAGATATATCTTGAGATATATAGATATCTGACATGTCTTGACAAATACAATGGAGTATAAAAAATATAGATATATGCATTTTTAGATGGCTAAAATTCTGCAATTTAATAGCTGTACTACAGTCCTGGAGGCCTGTTGTCCCCGAGGAACAACCTTTCAGCTAAAATGAAAAAATTGACTTCTGTTCCTGTTGTTTGCTTACTGCAGGCCTGAGCTGCTGCTGCTTTAAAAAATAGATAAAGATACTCTGGCAAGGATCAATAGTGGACGGGATACGCAGGAGAGCACAGAGACTACTTTCCATTCCAGATCTGTGAGATGTTTCTGGACGTGAGCTATTCGCAGGGGGCTCCTGCGTTCATGAACGGAGAGGGAGTTGCAAACGAAGCGTTTGTGAAAGGCCTAATAGCAGTTCAGAATTGGTTAATACAGCAGCACCCAGAGAAGCGCTGGCTGAGGCCTTAGGTGGTGGAAGCCTGAGCTGTGCGTCCTCGCAGCAAGATCTTCCTTTCAAGGGCTGGGTGTTTCTTTAAGGAGTTAGTCCAAAACCTGATTCAGAGCTCGGGGAATAAGAAAGGGCTGACAGGCAGAAATGTGAATGATATCCGTTGTTGGGCAGGAAGAAATGAAGGAATTCTGTGCGTTTTCTTGCACCTTGGTATTTGCGCTTCTCTGTGCTTCAGAATCCGGTGCTTTTCTTTCTGCGGCGGGAGGTGCTGCCACTGATGGGTCTTGGCACGGATGCGTTTTCCATCTCATGCTGCTTGACTCAAGCATGGACTACAAATCTAGTAATATCAGTTATTAAATGCAGACACTTAATCTAAGTATCTTGCCTCTTAATGTCTCCAATATCTTGTACACAGAGATCTAATCAGTCTTCCCAAAGCCCAAATGGGGGAAGGAAATCATGGGTTTGGATTCATGTGGCTACTATATTTCGTTGCTGCTTCTTGGCGGCTGTTTGTTTTGCCACAGCAGTTCATGATCTCTTTAGCTCGTGCTGAGTTTGTTTTTGACAGTCCTGGCTGTTTTACAATATGGATATTTTGATTCTTCCTCACAGGGGCCTCTCTTGTGGCTGGATTTATAGTGGAGATCAGGAAGATGCTGGGCATCAGTAAATATCAGCGCATTAGTACTAGACAAAATGTTGTCAACAGCTGATATCTAATGACTGTTTTTTTTGGCCACAGGAAGCTGGAATTTTCCAAGACTCTGGAAAACTAGAGGTGTTATGATGCTCCACTGAGTGGTTTTGTGTAAAGGGCAGCTCCTGCCTTGGAGAAGCCCAAAAAGGGGAAAATGCAAGTAGCTGCTTCCCTGCCATTACTTCCAGTGCGATCAGCAGAGACATTCATGTCCATTTTAATCTGTTTATGCCACATTTATTATATCTGATTTTTTCAACTTGCTTTTAAGTCTGTGCTGAATACTTTACCAGTGTGGCTGATCAAGTACGCGTACTGGTTTTGATACTTCCCAGTTGGAGCACAGGGGAAATACCCATCTCTGTGTGCTCTCCTTGATCCCTTTGTCTTCATTCTTCACTTTCTAAATTAATTTTTATAATCATCTTTTAAATGATGGAGCAGTTCAAATTAGCTCTTTTAGTCAGAATTACCTGCATTAAAGATCTCCCTTAAAAAGAAAGGCATAAAAGTAATTAATTGCTTCAATTATAATAATGTGGCTTAGCTTGTGGTTTTCTGTTAGAAAAAACCTGGTTTTGATAAGTCAGCTGTTCTTAAAAGGGAAAAAATAAAAGTGCTTCAGGCTGAAAGCTGGCATGAAGAAATTTTGAAATGAGGTTGTTCACTCTGTAATGTAACAGAATAAATGAGCACCATCGATCCTGGAGCAGTGCCCTGTGCTCGAAGCAGGGTGCTGGGCCAGGGGAGTGCTCAGGGAGGGCAGGTGGTTGTTTTCTCTCCCAGTCACAGGTGCTTTGTATGACCTCAGATATCCTTTGATTTTTAAAGCCAAATTGGCATTTCTGGAGCCTGGAAGAAAGTCAAAGGGAAAGGAAAACTAAAGGAAAATATTGAAAGAAGTTTCAAAGCCAGCCTGTGCAGTGGTAGGTGACTGTGTGTGCCTGGATGTCGAAAACCTGTTTGGTGTGAGCGGCTGCGGACCGGAGTAATGGTGGCAGGGGGACAGGTCGAGCAAGTGCTTACTTCACACCTGCTTCTCCTCACCCGATGGGTCGCAGCATCAGGGAGGACCTCATGTGAGATAAGAGGTGCTGCTGCTTACTGAGCTGGTGTCCTGCGGCCAGCCCAGGCACTGGTGTTCTGACGTGCCCCGTGAGGCATCCGAGGGTTTTGCATCTTTTAAGTGGTGCCAGAAGTCGGTGCCCAGAAGTGCCTGGGCCTCTTACTCCAACCCAAACGCAGGGATTTTAAAAGGCTGACTGATTCTCGTTGTAGTTAATGGGCTGTGTTAGGCATACTGTGGGAAGTGGTTCCTGATTTTAGAGAACATCCAGTACAAAAAGCTCGGGCAGCTCTGTCCACTCTGCTTGACGCATGCAGAGTCATTGCAGGTAGAGGAAAGCTCGCCGTAAAAATGTCTTTCTAAACTCGGATAATGCACACTCTGATTTGAGCCTCATCTCCAGTTTAAAAAAGAAAAAGCTCATAAGTATCTGTATTGTCACATTCTCTCTAAAAACAAGAACAGTTTTAAAAGAGAAAATACTTAAGCAGGAGGGTCTGTATGTTGCTGTTCAATGTCTGCCCTGTCCCTGCTGCCCCCCAACAAGAAACCCTCAAAAGTAGGAAGACCTCAAGTGAGTGTCATTCAGAGCATATTGTCTTTGATATTTTTTTTTTTTTTACCTTAGGCCTTTTAAGGAACTATAGATTTTTAGCATGAAATTAATATATTGGAATTTTTGTGGGAAGAATAAAATACCGGTATTTTGCAACCCTGGAATGCGTATAAAACAGAGCTTGCAATTAAAATTCATTTTGAAGCAAGTTAACAGAAGTTTTGTTAATGTTTAACATCTTTATGGGTGCCACTCTTTGTAAATTTGAACTAATTAAGTCCAAAGGGACAAAATAATAGATTCTGCATTTGCTGCAGATGCCAATGCTCGCTTTGCTTTTGGCGCTTTTCCTCTTTCTTTGTGCAAGTTCTGATTTTAAGAGGTTGCCAAAAAAGTAACTATTTTGCTTTTTATGCCAAATTATCAAGACCCCATCTTCTAAATCTCTGAAAGACTACAATGAATCTTTGGTAAAGACTTGATGCTTCCCTACCTCCACTGACTCTAAGGTGTTTGATGTGAAGTTCAGGAGATTTCAGATAGGAATTTTAAAATTTTTGTTCTAACCATTAGACGACTCATAGGTGCTCTGGGGGTGTGAAAGTCTCGGACGGACTGGGGGCTGTATCCTGATACTCACCCTGAAGGTCTGGGGTTTCCTTAACTGAAACATAAACCAGTCTGAAATGCTTGGAATTGTGAATTTCATGTTTCTTCTCCTTTAATACTTTTCCTGGGATCCTTTTCTTAAGCAGTTTGTAAGTAGTGATAGAATCATAGAATGGTTTGGAAGGGACCTTCAAGACCATCTAGTTCCAGGCCCCTGACATGGGCAGGGACACTTTCTGCTAGACCAGGTTGCTCAAAGCCCCAACAGCAGAAGTAATGGAAAATACTTACAAGTATGTGGCTGCTGTAATAAATCTGAAACCAGAACCTGACCTCGGCAGAGCTTTGAAACTCCCTTTGCCTTGTCAGTTAGAAGATATCAGAGTCTGCAGAGTTAGTAGTTCGTAAGACTCTTCCGGGCAAAGTCATATTGAATGAAATTTTAATACAATTGAGTGAGAATCTCTTTAACAGGCTGTGCGGGCTCTATCATGGCTGCACCAAGCCTCTAATGCTATAAGCAATGTAGAGCTTGGGATAGGTTGTTAATAGCACTTTATTGATTGAAAGGGTAGAAAGTTCATCTAAACTGTGGGTAATTCTGGTAATTTCCTTGCAAATTTGCTGTGTAGCTATAATTGCTGCACCAAGCTTTGACTTATAAGTAGCAATGCTAATAAACCTGTTTACTACTGAGAGCAGCAACGTATGGTTAAGGTGGAAGGTTTCTTTGTAGGGCCACTTGATAGGTTTGTCCTTCAGATGTCTTGGCTCAAGTATAACATTGAGCTCCTGCAAGGGAGATGCTCAGGTTCTCTAAATCTCTGGGATTTCACAAAATTACGGACTGGCTGCAGCCCAGGATGATGTTGGCCTGCTTGCTGCAAGGTGACGTTGCTGGTTCAGGTTCAGCTTCTCCACCGGGTCCCCCAAGTCTTTCTCTGCAGAGCGTCCAGCCAGCGAGCCCCCAGCCTGCACTGGTGCATGGGGCTGCTGCTGCCCCGGGGCCGGGCTTTCCCCTTGAGCTCCATGAGACTCCTGCCTGCCCGCTTCTCCAGCCTCCTGCGGGCCCTCTGGATGGCAAGGCACCCACCTTGGTGGTGGGCTGGGTGTTGTCTGCAGACCGGCTGACCTCTGTCCCTTCATCCGGATGTTAACAAAAGTATAAAACTAATGGCCTCACAATAACTGTTGCGTAAAAGTGATGTGTTTGGGGGTTGTTCCACCCCCTCAAAAGCAGACTCTTAGTGCCTGCTGCTATTCTGAGTGCTGTCATGATCCCTTTAATTAAGGCTGAAGTATGTGTTTAAGGATTTCTTATCTGATCAAACACTTGGAAATACAGAATGATAGGCAATCATGGAGCAATCGCTCCAGTGACACAACTTGCATCAGTTGAGGAGACTGAGGAGATACAGATTGATCTCTGAGAATCTGGAAAAGAAACTGTTACAGCAGCAAAGAGCGCACAGAAGGCAGGTTTAAAAATAAAAAATAAAATAAAACCCACTGGCAGTGCTTTCAAGTAGTCAACAGTTTCTGTACTTGGAAGGTTGGGTTAAGGTCATCCACACAAACTTTTTAAAAGGGAGATTTTGCCCTTGTGCAGTTTTTACTCTGCTGTCTTGGCAACTTTAATATATTTGCTCAGGTATTACAGCCTCTGTTCTCTTGAGAAAACAGCTGAGTAACGCTCCCTGCGTCGGTCACAGGAGGGCAGAGACTGGCCCAAGGTTCTGCAGCAAACCTGGGGCTTAGCCAGGGCTGACGCTCAGCCCGTGCCGAGCCCTTGCGGGGCTGCTGCCATCTGAGAAAGCTGCTCTCGCGGTGCAGTGAGGAAGGATTTAGATGTTTGTTGTCTCAGCTGCATCGGATGTTGGGCTGCGTTTCATTCAGCATGAGGAGTAAGTCAAGTGGTGAACTCTTGATTTCGCATGGAGTGAGGTCATCCTGGGATTCCCCCCCCCCCCCCCAAACTGTAAATGTTGCTTAAACAAAGTGGGTTGTGTGGCGTTCTCCTCGTGCACGTGTAATAGCATCCACTAACAGTAGTGGTGTTCGTGTGCATGTGCCCAGAAGAGGAATGAGTATCTTCGCCCTCGTGACCTAGCCAATACGGTGGATCATCCAAATAAATTAATCTACAGTAACAGGCAGTTGCGAGATTAGGGCGTTACTGTCCCTGTCTCAGTCAAGTCCTCCTTTGTGAGAGCTGCTGGGTCTCTGCAGTTGACGATTTCCAGTTGCTGTTCAGTAAGTTCTGCAATGTCTTGTAGATTTGCAAGTATGTATTTATATATTGGATTTATTATTAATTTACTTAAACTTCTGTGAGTACTTTTTGTTCTGTGAGTACTTTACTGTTCTCAGAAGCATAAAACTTGCAGTGAAAGTGATGGAAAATATACTTTGGGAAATCAAGCCATTTATTAAGTATATTTAATATTATCTTAACTGGTGGTTATGGTCTCCTAAATGGTAGTCCGACGAAATGTTTACTTTTCATGTAGAAAATAAATTAATAGTTTAAACACATTGTTCGTGTTCATACTCTGTGGAATTTTATGCATAATATCACCCCTCGAGAGAATTGCAAGTCTCATCTGTCTGCCCGAGTGAACCTACGTGCTGTGGTTTTATGTGAGGTTGGGAAGAGCACAAGCAAATATTTATTTTATCAATCTAAATGGTGAATTCTGGGAAAGGCAAAATTGGTTCTGTCAAACTGCTGCTCCTAATAACTTAGCACCTGCTTTTTTGGGTAACTATTATCCAATAAAAGAAACAGATGGGGTTGCAGTTTGGTGGGAGTGGCACACTTGAAGACCTGTTTCATTATCTTCACTGATACTTGGAACGGCGATGCCCTCTCACCAGAGCTGCAAGGTCAACAGGCATCAGCCGTGCCGAACACGTTCCTTGTGGGACGGGGGCCTGGGGGAGCTCCCGAAGCTGTGGTAGCTCCCGGCTGCCAACTGGGGCTCCACAGGGCTCTTGTGTCCTGCCGTCACGCAGACGGTGAGTTTGTTACTGCAGTGATTTGTGATCTAAATCAAAGTTAACAAGAGTGGCAGGATGTACTGCCTCTCGCTCAGATCTGTGCAGATGGGTATGTGCTCTGTATCGCTCAATCTGTGCTTTGTTGCAAGATGGACTTAAAAGCAGCAAGCTGTTGCTCTCTTCACCACAGTCCTGGTAGCTTTTTGCTTCTGAGTAACTTGGTGTCTTTGGTCACATTAAAATCAAGCTGTGAACAAAAGCAGGTTATTGATTCTTTGAAACAAAAAGATTCTTTGCCAGCCAGTTAATAAGCAAAGAACAATTCCACTTTCTGATTTTTTTGTAAGAGTGTTTAAGTTGTAACATCTCAATTAACTCCTGATGGCCCTTCCCACGAAGTCGCTAAGTCATAAAGAATTAATCTGATCCTGACTAAGAGTTCTGGGGGAGGTCTCTGCCAGGCTCGCCTGACTCGGGCTGCTGTGGAGTGTTCTCAGACACCCCTTTTGGGTGGCCGTGAGCCGCTGGGAGTGAGGAGAGGAGAGAACCTCCCTCTGATGGAAACTGCCCGGGCTCAGGCTGCCGCTTGCTGTTGGGCTGCGGTGGGTTTACTGGGGGGACTCACTTGTCACCCTCTGGGGACGTAAACGCAGGCAGTGCCTCACTAAACTGCATGGTGGTTGGTGTGGGGTTTCGCTATAATAATTAAATCTTACATTCTTTTAATATTACTTTTAACCTCTGAAATGCAAATAAGGCCAATAACTTATTAAATATTTAAAGATTGCCTAATGTTTCTAGTGCTGCACCTGCTATACCAAAAAACCAAACTGCAGCCCCCAGACAAGTGCTGTCAAAGGCTCAACTCCTCACTGCAACATCCAGAAAGAATTGCAGTGTTTTGGTTCCGGCTTTTGTTTTGCTTTTAGTCCCAAGCTGTGTGTGATATGCGTGGAGTATCAGTAAGCTCCTGTGAACATGCTTTCTCGTGGCTGTTACACAGCAGATAAGGCAAAGGCGTAGAAGCATTGCTGCAGAGAACATCTCTTAAATAAATCTGCTATTCAGAAAAACTCTAGTGCTTCCACTACAATTGTTGTAATACAAGAGCTTTTGGACTATGTCTTCTACAGACACAGAAGAAAATTGCTAGTGTAAGGAGAGCGGAGGCTAAATGAGGGAGGTAGGATGAAGTGCCATTGTTCCCATTTAACAAGTGAAAGAGGCAATATCTACAGAGACATGCCTCTCTTGATGTCAGTAGGAGTGTGTGTAGCATCCACGTCTCCTTCCTGATATTTTATGCTTTTGTGCTCAGTGGGGTTTTTTTTGGGGGGGGGCTGGTGGGGTGGGTGTTTTTTTGGGTTGTGGTTTGTTTTTTTTTTTTATTTAGGAGGGAGCATTTGAAATTTTGGTGTTGGGCTTGGTTTGTTTATCCAGATTTTGAAGTCTGACCTGAGTGTGTAATCTATCTGTGATCACACATGTGCAAGTGCTGCTATGGCTGTGGTGACAGGTGTGTGTGTGCCCCTGCTCAAAGCCCAGGGATGTGGGTTTCCAAAGGCTTTGGATAAAGATCAAACACTTCTGGCTATTCTCTTCCACTCTGAAACTCAGCCCTGTTGAAGCCCCCGCATCGAGATGGCAGGAAAAGCAAACCCTGCCCCTCTGTCACATGCCCAGACGAATCCCTTTAGCTGACTTGAAGGGGAAGGCAATCCAGCTGACTTTCTCCTGCAGAATTAGTTTAGTACATTAGTTTTGAGTACATGAAGAGTGGGCAGAGGCTTGCAGTGAGCCTAAATTATTCCAATACTGAAAGAAACCAAAGGCTTCGGTTCCAGTTTTGTTACATGCTTTCACCATAGTGCAGAAAGCGGATGAAGGAACCTACCCACAGCCTCCAGGATGTGTTTTCCCCCATAATAGCCATAATCGTTTACCCCCCGCTGTCCATCAGTTGTCCACAGGCTCTTTGAAGACCTTAGTTTCCTTGCTGCTACCATAAGGCATCTCCAGAAATTATATTTGTCATTGTTAATGCTTAGTTCCAACAATTATTTTCATCTATAGTCTATATGCCATTAGTGTGAAAACAGATACAGGTGAAAAACGCTACCAATTTCAAGTGTACTGTTTTCTAGGCCCTCCTGTTTCCTCTCAGTAAAGGATTTCCCACTGCAGATAACTAGTATTTTATCATATATTCTGAGCTGGCAGTCAGAGCTGTCCTTCAGTCTCTCTGACACCATTTCAGCTGAAGAGGCTGGTAGAAATAACTGTACTGGGAGCTTACTGGAGTGTTTGCTAAGAAGTGTATGTTTTGAGGCAGTGCTTCAGGTATTTGAAGACATTACTCATGAACAGACTGTGATGTGCTAAATTGAGTGGAACCTGTGTGCCAACTTCACAGAGCATGATTTTGCCTGAATGCCACTTGTTTATGAAGTCTGTGAGTTGAGGAATGGAAGACACAAAGATTCCCTTAGAAGTAGAATTGGGTGGGTAATATCTTGGGCATTTTTGATGCATCTTTTTTAACCACTTCATATTTGTAATGTACCAAAAATAGCTGTACAGTCTGCTGTGACCATCACTAGTGCAGCTGGGAATAGATTTTAATTGATGGATACTGTCAAGCTGTTAGCGTCCGTGCAGCCATGAGAACCATTGAAGGGATATTTCTTATCCCTGCTTGCTTAAACACCCTGCTACCAAGTCATAGCAGAGTATTCTTTTTTACTTAATATTGCCAGCATTTGTACTGATAGCTTACTGGGGCCATGTCCTGGAATTTTAAGTTTCCCAGCAGTGAGAGCTGCTGACCACTGGCTTCATCTCCAGGTATTACAGCAGATGGTGCTAAGACCCTAAGAAAATGCAGCGTATGCAATAAGGGACAAGCACATCTCTGGAGTCTGGTTTGCTTGCGACTTTTTGAGCCGCGGTGTCTCCCTGGGTTCACAGAGAAGGAAAGAAGGTGGCGTTTGGCAGTGGCGCTCTGAGGTGCTACACTGAGACCACGTTCCGTCATGGACAACATGGAGATGTTTTGGAGTGTTCTGCTTTCATTGAGTCTTTCACTGTTTAAGTTTGTGCTATGTGTGAGGTAGAGGAACTGGTTTTGAAGCTTCATCTTGAGTTGAGAGGAGACTAGTTAAACCTTAACACTTCAAGCTGGAGTGAAATTTTAACTTCAGGAAAAGAACTGGCTGGTAAAGCCAGGACAAAGGCATGTGGGAAAGGACAGCAGCAGCCTCCTACACAAGGCAGCAGTTAAGAATGAACGCTTTCCCTGCTCTCTCCTGCTAATCTTTCCCTAAAAAACTAAAAAAGGGGGGGGGGAGGGGGCGCAGAGTGACAGGGGCTGTACTTGTGGACCAGACAAGCTGGAGGAGCGTTGGGCTTTGAGAGGCAGGGAGGAAAGACTTCAGAGAGCCTAGAAAGCAAGCGACCTGCTCTCCAATGTGCAGACTCTGCACAGATATCATTCTGAGCCAGATAACCTCTTGCCCAAGCAGTGCTTGCTGGTTTTTTTTTGTTTGGTGTTTGGTTGTTTGTTTTTTTTTTTTTTTTTTTGTTTTTTTTTTTTTTTTTTTGTTTTTTTTTTTTTTTGTTTGTTTGTTTTTTTTTTTTTTACTTTAGCTGCTAAATAGCATGGGCCATCAGCCCTCCTATAACAGACCTAGTCTTCTGGGTCAAATTTAGGCTTCTCTTTGGTTGAGCCAAAGGAAAGAAATTGGGATAAAGTTGTTTAAAGAAAAGAACTAGGCACTGACCTTTGTGTGGAAATGGGCTGTGACTCTTCCTTTAGGAACCTGGGGTCAAGAGGAGAAATATCTAAGTGTCTGTTCTCCAGCCC